>CAJQZN010019821.1:0-16696 GCA_907164685.1 Colias eurytheme | reverse complement strand
CGTCCTAATGATCGGGAACGGTTTGGGAGATCATTAGTCCTTTGTCTAGTTTCTTGTCTTCTATGATATGCATTGCTAGATCTTCTTTCTATATTATGGCTACGCTCAGATTCATCCTGAGAAATATTAATATTTCGCTCAGATGAAAAACGATTGTGTGAAATGCGTCTTTCACTTTGCCTTAAGTCGTAAACACTTCTTGAACGTGCATTTTTGGAGATTCCTCGATTCCTGCTCAATTTATTTTCATTCGTATCCACACGTTCTGTCGATGATGCAATATTCCTAGTGCCCAATAGTGCCGTACCACGTTCAAATCTTACATTACGAGAGGCATCATCAAAAGTGCGGTCATTGATCGATCTAACATCAGGAATTATTCTATCTTGATATCGAGAAAGTCTCTGAGATCGTATTTCATTAGTCTTCAATTGCCTGATCGCTCTAGTATTTCGTTGCAAGATCGTATCTACTCGTTCCAGATTCCGCAAAGAAGATCGTCCGCGGCGGTCATCTCGAATTAGGGAATGATCCGGCGAGAGCTTATTCGGAAAGCTTACTGAGAAACGTTCACGTACGTCTCGATACGATCGTCTGTCCAAAAGCTCAAAGCGTATTGAACGGTCAGAACGGGATTCCCTGCCATCAACGATATTGCCTTTTGATATTATTGGTTGAAAAATACAAAGCAATGCTAGGAAAAGGTTATTCCCGTAATGCATAGTAACCCTTGTTTGGTATTTTTCTTCTCTCTTTTAGATGTAAAACAAGAGACGGTTGCTTGTGAACTGGCTTTGAGGCTGTAGCGGCACCCTTATATACGGCCTGAGAATGAAGGCGATTGATAACGTATTAAACGCTAGAACGCACCTAATTTCAGCATCCCACGCAAAGGCGACACAAGCCGCGAAGCATATATGATTCACATTTAAAATTTTATAAAATATTGCTATATTTTTATATTTATATCAATTGAATTAAATAATTGTTTATTTCATATTGTGAGTGTTAATGAGGAAAGTCTTTGTTATATATGTTATTATAGCTTTGTTAATTGTTGTATCATATACCTACCTAGGCATAAGTGATTCCAGCGCGGAACGACGCCGACACGACGGTTATTTCAGTAATAAAACTTAACCGCATCAATCCGTTATATTTATTTTTGGTATTACATAAGTATACATTTTATAATATAAGTTTAGTTTAATTTTCAAATTACCAATAGATTCCTCTACATATTTAGAATTTTTATGTTATAAATAAATAATATTTACTTTTACTTAGTTAATATACTTAGTACTTAAATATATATTATATTTGTATAATTTAATAATGTAATATACATAATAATAAATATAAATAATTCATTTCAATGCATGGAAGGTGAGGCTAGGCAACAAAATTAAAAAAAAAATGTATGCGTGTAGTTAGAGTACACACGTGAGAAGTGAAACTTCTTTATAACCTTAAAAATGTCACTAGTAGGGCGTAACGCAAAAATGTCACGCGTACGGCGTAACGCAAAAATGTCACACGTACGGCGTAACGCAAAAATGTTACACTAATTTTTTGTCCAACCCCGTTATAGAAGTTTCACTTCAAAATTAAAACAAAAACTATTTATTTTTCTGATAATTTGATAAAATATTATTTACACCATTTTGCCATAAGATTTTTCAAGTCGACGTCATTGAAGTACCTACGAACCAACTCACTGCAGGCACTAGATATCTATATCTAAAGTCACTGGAACCAGGTTGTAATTTTAAGGTCTCATTTCGTCGGAATTTCTTTTATACATAATATGTTCATCGTTTTATATAAGACGCATGACCGATTTCGAAAATTCTTACTCTTAACTCCCAGTCGATTCATGATCATAAGGTCAGATCATGGAGTCCAGAAAAAATTGAAGGATCTCTTCGTTTATTTGAAAGTTGGTACCAATTAAATTTGGTCTAGTTCTGACAACTTGAAGGTGGTTTATTTTAAATTTTTGTTAAAACAGAATTATTAAAATAGGTTGATATAATCGACATAATATCTATCATTTGTAAATTGAAATTACTTAGCGAAGAAACATAAAATAATCCTGAATGAGAAATGCGTCGTTCTACATCTGAACCTGAGTTGCTTACCGTACGTCATTCCCACTTTATCTCTGGTCCCAGCTGCACGAGAAAATTTGTCTCCGTGCCCTACATTTATTATCTGATTTAACCCATTGAAGCGATTGATTGCAAATTACTATTTTATGATGCGTTCTTTATTTATGAAAATCGAACATGATAGAGAATCTTTCATCAAAATCTGCTCAACTATTAACGATACCTATATAGGTACTTATATTACGTACTAGCGGTCCGCCCCGGCTTCGCCCGTGGTACATGTTTACGTTTTCTCTACATAAGAACCATCCTCGTACTTTAAGGAATATAATAAAAAAAGAATTATCGAAATCGGTTCAGCCGTTCTCGAGTTATGCGCTTACCAACACATTTTGCGATTCATTTTTATATTACGTACTAGCTAAAAAACCCGGCTTCGCCCGGGAGTTGATATGAGATGACGTGGTAGAGTCGAAATAAAAAAATAAACTATGACGTAAAAAGTAAAAAAAAAATTTATTGAAAACGTTTTCTCATTATTTACAATACTTGTTTATAAACAACATTTTTCATTTTATTGTCCGGAGTATATATACATAAATTTTTCGGATTTCCTACTCTTGAAGCAAGCTACATATAGCTGACCGTGAGAGAAGCAGGATTCTTTGAGGTTAATGCCACAATATTTTAAAGTTTGTCCTTGCGCTTTGTTAATTGTAAAACTAAAGGTTAATTTTATTGGAAACTACAGTCTTTTAAATTGAAATGGCAATTCCGAAGAGATCAGTGGTATTCTAGGTATAAATACTGTCTGTCCTTTGGTCTTTCCAGAAATAAGTTCAGCTTCAATGATATTATTCGATAGCTGTTTTACGATCATTCTAGTTCCATTACATAATTTTGGGGAGTTGAGATTTCTGAGTAGTATGATTGGAGTTCCAATTTTCAGACGAAGGCAGTGTAATGGCATTCCTGGTACTTGTAAAGAGTTTAGAAATTCAGTGAGGAAGTTGACACTTTCTTCAATAGATACCATCGTGTCGATCGATTTATATATTTTCTCTTCATCAGGTATTTTCTTCAGAATATTAAAATTGATATCGTCAACAATATTATTTTTAGTGGCCAAAATTGCTCTTTGAAATAACCACTCTGCATTAGTATAGTTCTGAATAATATTTGGATAAATTTTGTCGATTAGTTCGTCTTCAGTAGTGGCTATATTACAGAAATCACTGTTAAGTTCAATGAGGCCGGTCGTTTGGTCAGTAGGATATGTACCTTCGCCGATTTGTAAAAGTATTTTAGCAAATTGTGCTGTTGTTTCATCTCTTGATAATTCAACTCTCATGTTTTTTGTTAATTGCAGTATTTGGACTTGTAGCCAGAGATGTGATTTTTTCAAGCATGCATTGATATCGTCTTCTCATGTTGTCTTGGGAATAACTGGAAGTGTTTGTCGAAAATCTCCTGAGAGTATGAGTAGAGCTCCTCCCATTATTTCAGAGTTTTTTCGCAATTCTTGTAATGTTCTGTCCATGGCTTCTATAAATTTTTTATGGGCCATGGTGCATTCATCCCAGATGAAAATTTTAGCTTGTTTTAGAATTTACCACGTCCAGATTTTCCTGAAATTTTACATACCGGGAATTGTTGTTCGGCTATATTCAATGGTAGTTGTAAGGCAGAATGGGCAGATCGTCCTCCTTCCATAAGTGTGGCTGCAATGCCAGATGATGCTAGTGCCAGTGCGATGAGTTTTTTAGCACGTATTTCCGCCAGTATTAGATTTATGAGAAACGTTTTACCGGTGCCTCCTGGTGCGTCCAAGTAAATAATTCCACCAATATCGTTATTTATCCGGCTCATTATAACGTCGTAAACTTTTTTTTTATTGTCATTGAGAGTTGTGAGCATTGTATTCAAGTAGTTGATTGATGTTGTAACTTTTTTCCTTCATAATTTCGTAGTTTAGCACACTAAAAGCATTTCTTTGTGGTGCTGGCATTCCAAGTTCTACTTAGGCTTGATTATTTATTGCTAAACATTTATCTTCTAAGCGAATGAGTGTTTCATTGAAGATCTCGTCATTGAATTCTATAGTCAGTTCAGGATTAGCTTGTCGGACTTGGTACAATATATCATCACTCATACTCCTTTTGAAAGAGTCCCATAGCTGTTTTGGGTTTGATGGGTTACATGTTGTTAATATTATAGGGAAATTTCACGAAAAAAACCCACAAATAACTTATTTCTATTTCGTTTCAAAATCGAGAGTTAATTAAACACACTATTAAAAATACTCACACGTGATACTTCTAAATAAAGGCTCACAGATAACTTCTCTTATTTTCGTTTTGAAATCGCTCGTTTCGCTGTTCAAATTAAACTAACTCTGGTGAGCGACACCGGGCTCTTATATATTCAGAGAGCTAGGCTCTAGAATATTCGAGAAAATTTGAAAATATTTTCTCTCTCACACCTTCTAGAGTATTCTGGTCACTATCGTCCGCCATAATAAAAGGTTCTATAGCGGTAGCATTTGTACTAAAAGCGCGAAATTTTAAAACCTAAATTTTTTAAGGTTTTGAGAACTAATTTGGATAACTAAAATTATGTCGCTTTAACTCCAAAATATAAGTTAGCTAATGACGTACACAAAATTTAATAACTTTATTATAGCAACAAATTAAATTTAAGACTTTATTGAAATTTGCTCGCAACGCTTTTGGAAATGCAACCCAAACAATCGTTGTCCTGAATGAAGTTCAAATATTCGATAACAGATGGCGCCACTATGTAGGGTTGGAAAGTTCCTTATATCTTTAGAAACACGCCCTTAGATTAAAACGGGAACTTTCTAGCTTCTGTAGCGGTAGCGTATGTAGTAAAGGCGCAAAATTTAAAAACCTAAATTTTTTAATACTTTGAGAATTAATTTGGATAACTAAAATTATGTCGCTTTAACTCCAAAATATACGTTAAATAATGACGTATAAATACACAAAATTTAAATTTAAGATTTTATTGAAATTGGAATTTTAAATTTCGCGCCACTACTACACATGCTGCAATGGCTCACAACTATGGAGACTACACACTATGTCTATTGGAGTGTAATATAGTCTCCGAAGTTCAAATATTCGATAACAGATGGCGCCACTGCACTTAATTTCCAAGTTGAAGGGTCGGAAAGTCCCTTATATCTTTAAAAACATGCCCTTTAGATTAAAACGGGAACTTTCTTGTTCGAGGGGGGATAAAGGGCTATCACACCACATAAGTCCCTTTATCGTGTCGGGACTCCTTTTTAAGTTTTATCGGCACGCACATTTTATCGACTTAGTTTTATTATATATATAGATAACAACTAAAAACATCTCTGTAGACTGTTTATATCAAATATTACTCTTAATCTTTTCTGGTTGAAACCACGTTGAAACTATATTGATAATTTCCAACGTTTTTTTGTCAGTAGCTCAATTTTAAATCTGACTGTTTGGTTACCTATCATAACTTTAAAGGTAAACATAAAATTTTGTGAGAATGTATGCTATTAACACTTTCGGTAATACTGAAAGGATCAGAAAGGATTTTGATGTAGGATCAAGGATGTAGCTTATATGAATAACTGAATAACTATTGGGTGATTAGTATTACGGATTCGTCCGTGGGGTGAATTAAACATATACATAGGCCACACATAGTATTGATTTCAATTATTCATGTTCTTTGCAAAAAATACGTAAGATCTATTGGTCTAAGAGACTGCGGGACAATCGGCGATCTCATCTAAAACTAGGTAGGTACTCTTTTTTTTAATCATTCTTTGAATTTTGATATTATAACTTTTACATAATATTATAGGTTTGGATTTTGTGCCTTAATTATGATTGGATTTTATTATTATATCGAATCACATATCCCAGGTAGGTATTGGCTTGAGAAAATAAAGTTTAAAAAATTTACTATGTAGACTTAAAACTTATATCACAGCTTATATTCCGCCTCATGATCATGTTCATCAATCTACAACTATTTTTTTGAACTGAACTAAACGGTTTCATTGTAAATGAGGTTCGTGTGGATTGTTCGAGTTTCCAAAATATTATTTATCACATATAAGGATAATGAGTTTATATCACTCATTTAAAATAAAACAACAAAATGGGCAACCAATGGTTTATTTTTTGTAAATCTTAATCCTAATTATATCCGTAGGATTGCATGATAGCGGTGAAGGGTGCTGTCGTCTTTGCAACTTTCTCACCGGCCTCCTTAGTGATTTTCTGTAACAAATTAGGTTAAAAATTAGAAACTTATCACATGTGGAGCTGCTATAGTTAACTTTATTAAATAACTCAGTAAAGGTTTTCAAATCACATTAAATCAGATAATGTAGGTAAGAAGTTAATCATCATTTCATTTTGCTGATATAAAATAAAAGACTAGTCACAACTAAATATAGCTATGAGTGTCATGCATTTCTTTGGTCAATAAAATATGTTTTACCTTAAGTTTCCTCTCATAGGCAACTTTGTGGACAGCCTTGAACTTCCTCTTGTCCTCAAGTTTGCGGACAACTTCACGGTACTTCCAGCCGACTTCGTGTGAGAGGCGGCCGACGTGACAGTACTGCAATTAAAATTCGTGTTAGACTTGTCGTGATACAATCATTTACTTTTTATTCTTTTAGTTGTTATCAGAATAACAATTTATGCAACATATGACTATGTCTTCAGTCGCAAATTACCCAAAAAATAACATCATTTAAAACATACATTTGCACATATTCATTCTAAAACATCCATGAATGTGTCACAATTGGTTACAGTTTCCATTAACAACATAAAACCATTATTGTACTTATGTATCCATAATAATAATTCTCATCTTAATAACTATATCATACAATAAAAATTGTTGATATAACGAAACATGAAATAAAATGAATTTATTCGCAAGAAAAGTGGTAATACATTGGTGTTATGAGCGAACATGTTCTACACAATTCGTTAGCTCTTTCTCTAACCATGATAATAAGCTGAAGATATTCAATAGTTTAACTAATGACAGTAACATTAAAGAGTGCACAATGTGTGTTTCATATTTCTTTGTAATACTAAAAATAAAAATGTGATTTACCTTGCGGCCAGGCTTCAGGCAGAATACCCTAAGGGCTGCAGGTACGACAACACGACGGCGGTTGTCATAAGGCGGAGGGCAACCGTCGTAGCTACGGAGCCTCCTGAGGGCATCCTTTCCACGCTCTGTCTTGTGGGGGATCATACCTGGAATAAAACTTTACTATTAGTAAACATTCTTAAATTAAACTAAAAGTCAAGTTAGTTAGGAATGTTCTCATAGCTATTGTTTTATCACAGACATCAGATAATGTAGGTAATTGTGTTTGTATAATCATTGATCTTCTATACTAATATTATAAAGAGGAAAGGTTTGTTTGTATGTATGTATATATGTATGTATGGTTTTCACGCATAAACTACTGGAGCGATTTTGATGAAATTTGGCACAGATAACCTTTAGACCCTGAGAAAGACCATAGGCTACCTTTTATTGCGAAATATGTACCACGGGCGAAGCCGGGGAAAAGTAGGGATACCCAAGTTAGAGTGTGATGGAAGTGCCCCTTTGATTATGTATAAAAAAAATGCCCCTTAACTCTGCTACTTACAGCTCTGGTTGGATATACATAATTTTGTAAGTTAGCCCCCTAGTGGGGACAAATTTATTGAACCAAATATAATTTATTCAATCCATTCTTCAGTTGTTATAGTTGGTGTAACTATTACAACTTTTTTTTATTTGTAAAGATTATGTTCCATTTTTGCGAACTAGCTATACATATTATACATACTATTATTATATAGCAGATGAGTTTGTTTGTTTGAAAGCACTAATCTCAAGAACTATTGGTCTGATTTGAAAAATTCCTTGGTGTTGGATAGCCCATTTATTGAGGAAGGCTATAGGCTATATATCATCACGCTAAGACTAACAGAAGCGGAGCGGAGCGCAGCTATTACTTATATACAACCTAGTTTTAGTTTTTCTAGGATTTATTAAATTGATTTGAGTTTCGGTATTAATTGGTCATTAATTATTCAAAAAAATTCAATCCATACTAATATTATAAATGCGAAAGTAACTCTGTCTGTCTGTCTGTCTGTTACTCAATCACGGCTAAACTACTGAACCAATTTGCATGAAATTTGGTATGGAGATATTTTGATACCCAAGAAAGGACATAGGCTACCTTTTATTGCGAAATATGTACCACTGGCGAAGCCGGGGCGGACCTCTAGTTATAAATATACCAAGTAATAAATTCTATGCACATGGAAATAAATATTTCTAGTAATATTTTAGTTTTTAAATATGTTATAGGACAAATGTCTCCACTTCTAAGCAATGACTTAAATGCTGTTATGATACAATCTCTTGAATGGAGCAGCATATAACTTAAGCTATAAACACAACAGTCCGAAAAGAGATGAATAATGTCTGTTTAGTGCAACATCAAAAAGTTATATTCTTGCAACAATTAAATTAGATTGTGCTGATAAATCTTTGAACATAACCTAGCTTTACGATATTATAAAGTTAAATTAATAATAGTTTAATTAATAATTTACCATGTTTGGCCTACAAGTATTAAACTTATGATTCATACAGTTACTGTTTCCTAATGTATTTAATTTTAGCGTAGGCATTTCTTCAATTTTGAGGCTTAAAAAGTTGAATAAATTTTATAAATAAACTTACCTCTGACAGTCTTCCACAGAATCTTGGATGGCGCTCTGAAGTGGAATGGACCACGCGCTGGGTTCACATTGCAGCGTTTGCGCAAAAATGACATGAACTTCAACTTGTTTCTGCAAAAATATAATCATTATATCGAATAAAAGTAAAAAAAAAAACACTTGAATGAATAAATTTAATCGGGCATTTGTGGTATTTTACAACTTATTTACGTTAAGAAGTACTCGGGTATATAACATCTATTAATTTTTTGTTGAAAAAGAAAAGATAACATGCAAATACATTACCTGAAGAAGTTTCCTGAGATGTTAATTTGTTCACATCTTACAACAACAACTTTGTTTCCTTCAAGGAGGACCTTAGCAATGATGGCAGCCAAACGGCCGAGTAAATGGCCACGGCCATCGATAACTATGGCCTGAAATTGTAAATGTTTATTTTAGAAAATCAACATCACGTTTTCATCGCAGCGCAGGAAATGTAACACACCGCACATAACCTCAAATAGACATTGTGAGCAATGACAACAAAAGCAATTTTCACTGATAATTAACTGATTTTGTATGATATTCAATTAAATATACGTTCAAGAAAGTAATTTCGCTATTACTTATTCGAAATAATTACATCTTAGCAGTTTCAAGAAGCACTTGCCACCGAAAACTACACGTGCATCACTAGTCATATTACTACAACATTTTCACTAGAATTTAAGAACAAATATATAATTTATAAAGTAAATTTGTCACTTTAGAGACACTTATGATTTTTAAGTGAGTAATTCATCAATTTTCACAATTTTTACGCTCACCTTATTGCTAAAGCCCGTCATTTTCACGACAACAAAACGGAAAAGGCTAACTTTTTAAACCAAGATGGCCACCGGAACTTTTTTGACTGATAAAGTTGCGTTCAACATAATTTTGTCTATGTTTTCGGTATAAGAGAATTTAATAAACATTTAATTTCAATTTATCATATTATATTATTGAAAAGAGAACTGCTGAGCTGAGAAATATATTTTTAAAGGTGCTTGTATGCTTTTTAATAAATATGAATAGAAATTTCTAAAATATATGTAATAATTAACTGATATGGGTAAAGTACAACTGAACTTATGTGAAAACATGTTTATTAATATACGCTTAGTAGTTACTGACTAAAATAATAAATTTAGTTATTTACTTTTCTAAAAAAATATACAAGAATTTTATTTCTGATCAAAACGTATTTAAACTTAAACTTTATTAAATTATTAATTGTCAATATGTTGAGAATATTCAGGAATATTCAATCCGCTAAAGAGTAGAGCCGGTTAAATACTTTGAGACCTCATAAAAATGGTCCATTTAATAGCGAGCAGCCGGTAGCGATCTCGACTTCGCATTGGTGGAATGCTGATTCATACGTATCATTTAATCTATTTAATAAAAACTGCATCAAAAACCTCTCCTGTGTTACCAATACACGAAGGGTCTACAGACATTGGACAGCAACTTTATACATATGTATTTTTTAATTTGTAGTGAAAGTGATAGTCGCGGGACCAAAGCCCCCTCGGAGCAATTGGCTAGTTAATTGCTCCGAGAAAGCCCCAGTAAGATTGACTGACGAACTTATAGAACTTGTACGTCAACTAAAAGTGATATTTTCTCTTTAGACTCCATGTGTAAAGAGCTTAACTAGCTTTGTCTTTACGATAAGGTCACTTATCAAATAGGATGAACCCAGTATCTTCTCTTTTTTTACTCTCAAGAAGTAACATTGCTAAGAGAAATTGAAGGTCTGCATCAAAATCACTATCCGAGTCAGAAGAAAACATTATGTATGTTTGAACGCTGCAAGTCTCGTTAAGTACTGTTCAGATGGAACGCCAGATGTGTGTGTACATTCATCGTCACGACAGTAAGCATCACAACACACCACAACACGTAAATAAGTATGTTTCCGCCTTAATGTGCACGCATTCAATTTCCACAAAGGTCATAATGCTGGCTGTGGCCTCTGGGCTCCAGGGACTTCAGTCGCCATAAATAAGTGTTGTACTTAAGATTCATATTTTGTAATTTTATTCCATAAAAGTTAAAAGTGGCAACATTTAGTTAGTTGTCATTTGTCATGTCTAATTTGTAATGACATTGACATCTAGATGACAACAAAAATATTACATTTTCAAATTGGAATTGGATTCATTTTAGTTATCATATATACTATTATCAAAATCTATTTATAATCAATACTTACTCAATAAGGTCTTATTAAAATATATTGGACCACGTCAGTGTATAGTAGTCGGCAATGAATATTAAGTTAATGTTTAGTGCAATAACCAAGTCCTCTTAGCAATATCGTCTATTCAATTCATAAAATTACTTTACATAATGGATATCCCTTATAGAAAAATTTTCATTTATCTCTTAACATTTGCCGCCTATGCTTATACGGGTATAGGATCAACAATGTTACGAAACTTGAAAGATGCAGTCCTATCAGCAGAATCTGTTTTTGGCGATGTATTCAAAAATGTCATAACTGTTGCTGAAAAATTTAGATCGTTGCACGATATTTTTGATGCAGCAGTGGAAGAAGATTGTATATTTACATGTCCAGAAGGTATGTTTATTGTTTACTATTTTGATTTGTTTATAATAATAATAATAATAAATTCTTTATTTAAGAGAAACAGAGACTCATTTTACACACAATACACAAAAATCACTAATACACATATAAAATAAGTAGGGATGTAACGATACCGATACCGATACCGATATATCGGCCGATTAATCGGCAAGCCGATATATCGGTATCGCCGATAATAAAACAACCGATACCGATATCAAACAATTCAAAAAACCGCGCCCAATGAACGATGCGGGAGGCCGACCACGCGTGCGCACTTTGTTTTCTGAAAAAACTCTACCAATAGTAAACTTTTATTAGGTACTGATTGTATGTGTATTACTTAAAGTTTAACTGACTTTGTAAAATAATAATACTAAAATAAATGGTTTTGTTGTTTTTTGATTTGGCATTTTTATTTAAAAGAATACGATTAACAGTTGAGTCTCTGTTAAATGCTGGTAACTTTTTATGCATAATTCACTATTTATTTTTCTACCAAGCCATCGATATCGGTATCGGTATCGGTATCGCCGATACATTACTACAAATATCGGTATCGGTATCGTATCGGCAAAATCATGTATCGTTACATCCCTAAAAATAAGTTTATGGATGACCTATTAAATTATCCATTTTTCAATATAATATGACTAATAATACATTAATGACAATTTGAGAAGTGTTAATGGGCTTCCCCATTTACTAATATTTCAATGATTAATGGCAGATTATAACTGTTATGTTTTTATTATAGAATCTGTGTAAACTGTAAATGTATTTATATACATAGTTTAATCAAATTTGAATATTGTATTGATAATGTTTATGAATTACAGGTCATAAGCCAGTGCGTAACAAAAACCACATACCTAAATCAGATGGCTGTGGCTCATTAGGTTTTGATATATCTTCAGAGTATTTACCAATAGAACAAATGACCAAATGTTGTGACGCCCATGACATTTGCTACGACACATGCAATAGCGGCAAAGAAATTTGCGACTTGGAGTTCAAACGGTGCCTTTATAATTATTGTGATTCATACAAGAGTATTAATGTTGCAGCTGATGCAATTACTAAAGGTAATTAAAAGAAATGCTTCATGTTATTGAATGGGTAAATGATAATAGTAAAACAACATACACTTTTTTACATGCTTATGTATAAGAGCTTCACCGGTATGTCTGCATTATTGGGTTGTTGAGGAAGTGATTATGAGGAAGAGGAGGAGGAAGAGGAATTTTCACACACGAATTTAGAGGATGCGGATGAGGAAGAGGATATTTTTTTGAGGAAGAGGATGCGGATGAGGAAGCGGAAGAGGAAGCGGATGAGGATGAGGATGATAGGAAATTATAATCAAAATTAAAAAAAAAAACTTTTAAAATTAAAACAAAAGCCATTCTCCTGTCTCTACATATGGATGTTTAAGGTTAGGGGAGGTTAGCTCGCCCGATCGCGAATTTACAAAGCCTGTAAGTACTATTTGAGCTTTTGTTTATACATATTATTACTCGAAAAAACCGAATCTATATCAGTGCCAGAAGCGACACTAGGCGATTTCCACAAAAAAAAACTAACTGGTAGATATTATTACGTAAGCTTAAACAACTTGTTTGTTTTTTTTAATTTAAAATGACTTTTTACAAACATTACTTGGTAAAATATGTTTCTTCTAAGTATGAGAGGAAATGTTATATTATTATGTTTAGAGATAAGTGTTAGGCGCAGATATAAATATTGCGGTAAGACTCTACTCTTGTTCGTTATTAGAGTCTGACTCGTAACTCAAATACATAGTTTAAATTAAATAGGCTTTGTAAATTCGCCGCCCGATCGGATCAGCATCCTCATAAATTTCCTCTAAATTTTGAGGAAGCGATAGCGGAAGAGGATTTTTTTATTTTCATTTTTGAGGATGCGGTAACGGTAGAGGAACCCAAAATTTTGCGGAACTTCCGCATTATGAGGAAGCGGAAGAGGAATCCTCAACAACCCTACTGCATTAACTGTTATCTAGACTCGATTTTGATCTACTTTAAACAGATAGATTTTTTCAAACACTGAATACATCAATGATACATTACAATAACAATTCATCTTATGAAAGTATCTTTAGCTATATTTATACTACACAAATAATACATAAGCAAGCAATGGAGAATAAGTACTGAAACATAATGATTTATATTTTCAGGTTGTAAGGGAGCAGCTAAATTACTGTTCACTGGCACTTTAACTCTTGGATGTAAATCATATTTGGATGCTCAAAAAAATGCATGTTATTGCCCTCCATCAAAAAATAAATACAAGAAATATACAACAGGGGATGGAGATTTATAATATTAACAGGACTATGTATAAGTGCGATTCTATGTTTTTATTTATTTTATGTTATGTTTTAATAAACACGTTTTTTATTTTGTAATATTGGTGTTCATTCTTTATGTATGCCTGTTAAGTTTTTTGATGGAAATTGTATTATAATGTTATTGTCTTTATATTGTAGATGGAATGTAGGATTAAAGTGAAAGCTGTGATTTTTATGCAGATATTTATCTGGGAATGAATTTATTTAACATAAGTTGGCTGTAGTAGTAACTAGTCATTTTTATTTATTCTGTGGTATGCTAACAAAATGTGTATTGTTATTGAAGTATTGTGTAAAAATATTCTCTAACCTTGTAGATATTATGGTTAATCTCACAGAAAAGGACATCATTTAGAATGTATATTTATTATTGGTCTAAGATCCGAACATAAGGCGAAATTCAACGGCGTGATAATAGAATGAGACCAATTTTATAATTAATTTAGTCTATTAAAAAAATGTATTAAAAATGGGTTGACTGGGAAAATCCTGGACAGGACATTTTTAATGAATTAAATTTTTTTTATTTATTTTTATTTTTTATTAATTGCAGTTTCGAGATAATAAAACAATTTTGTAATAAAACAGTGCTGACATAATTTTTTTTTTCATCATCCTATCAAGTGAAAGTAACTGGTACCGACATACCTGTTTATACCTGCCAACCTAGCCGTTTGTCCCGGTAAATATTAGAAAACGACTATGACTACATTCTGTAGGTTTCATACTTTAAGTCTATTATATTTTTTTTTTATTATCTTGATACTGCAATTAATTAAAAAAAATGTTTTTTTTTTTAAATTCATTAAAAATGTCCTGTCCAGGATTTTCCCAGTCAACCCATTTTTAATACATTTTTTAATAGACTAAATTAATTATAAAATTGGTCTCATTCTATTATCACGCCGTTGAATTTCGCCTTAATATGTTTGGATCTTAGACCATATGATTTATGACCAATAAATAAGAAGAATAATATGCAACTTTTTAAACGAAACAAATGGTCTGAATTTCATGTTCTAAACTTAAGTTAAACAAACTTGTCATAACAATAAAAAAATAAACAAATATATGAATATCACTTTTTTATTTTAGCAATAAAAATTACATCTTACCCTCTTGGGATTACACATCTTATTATAAAATAATTTATTTGCTAAATTTAAGAGTATAGGCCTCTTGAAGTCAGCGATGAAGAGAGTAAAGTAAAGTTACACAAAGGTATTCGACTCCATAAAGTGTGAAGGCCATTAATTTTCCAATACATATTAAAACTAATGGACGCAGTCAATGCATGTTTCTTTTCTTATGTTGAGCTTATAAAAATAAATGAATGTAAATAAATGCATTTAATAATATATATTAACTTTACTGTTTGCTCTAAAATAACTCATTTAATGCATTAAAAAATTATAGAATGCAAACGATACATTTTTATATAGATGTATTCTATTTCTATGTTAAGAGTTCCTTAATCTCATCTTTTTCTGCAGCTTCAATGTATGGTGCGCCATCTGGTGTCTTGCCATTTTTAGACGCACCCTGTAAAATTATAAAGGAAATAATATTAATAAAATTTACTAAGTACTGATCAGGAGGGTTACCATGATGTGGAAAAAAACAGGTTGTATAGCATCATGCCGGACATTATACTACTTTAAGACACCTTGGTAACCTGTTAGAAACTTGTTTCATATAATTATAAGAAACACACTATCTAATACTGGAGTGAAGTATTCAGGACTGAGGGGTATTTACCCAGAAGGAAAAAACTATGTTTTGACAAATATACTATGTATATATAACTAATGTAATGATATCCAGTTCTGATAAGTGACACAAAAGATGTATTTTTATGATATTTACTTAGTTAAAAATTCTAGAAAACATATGACAAATCATTCAGTACATGTATTGCAATGAATATGAATAATTGTATAGACAAATGGCTATATTAATGACATACAAAATCTTACATGTTTCAATAGGGTTTTCACACAATCAGTATGTCCTTCCCAAATAGCTGCTAAGATCACAGATATGCCATGCTTATCTACCATCTGCAATTAAAACATTATGCAATTGTAAAATAGAATTTGAATAATCAAGTAAAACACAAAGTAATATTATTTATGAAATACATACATTAGGATCTGCACCTTTATCTAATAAATAATTAAGAACAGCAGTCTGTCCATAGTCGGCAGCATAATGAAGCGGTACCCGGCCGTCAATTGAAGCATTGACATCAATTTTCTGCAATAAAACCAGAAATATAAACGCTTTTTATTCAGACACACATAAGGCTCATAGGTAATATAACAACTACGTTAGAATAAGAAACTTTACAACAACAACAAAGCTATGGCCGGACACATAAGCTCAATGATGTGAATTTTATGGTTGGCTAGTTAGTCATTACTTACTTGTTTTTCTACGATATCCTTAACTTGATCGATGTCGCCGTTCTTAATACCCCAAACTAGTTCACTCATTTTAACAGGGTTTTAATTTCTTCTGTATACTATTTAAAAATTCTTTGGGACTGAAATGATTCTATCAAAAGGTAAGCTGAAGCAGAAAATATAATATAGATTATAGATGACAATTGACAGCTGAATGATAATTGGGATTCGGGAAAAGTGACAGTGACAACAGTCAACAGAATACAAACAAGAAACAAGTAAACAATGAAATACACAGATAAAAATGTATAAAGCCATAAACAAACACGATTTCCCTGCGCTTACATTCAAGCTTATAGATTGTCTAATCTAAAAATGAACGCCCCTCCACTGTGTTTACG
>CAJQZN010019820.1:0-11292 GCA_907164685.1 Colias eurytheme | reverse complement strand
TCGAAACAACCGCATTCCGCGGAGCCGACACTTCAAGGTATGCAACTAAGCTAAGCTTGATATAAAAACATTACTGAGTTATGAAAATACCAGAGGCGAACAAAAAATGTGTGGATTGGAGATCCTTGTTTAGCTTTTTAGGTACTGATGAACGGAACGCACCTTTGAAACTGGTTTGTATCACAGATAAATTAAAACAACATACCAAATACCTAAAAGAATAAATGAATGAATAATAGCACTTTATTTAGACCAATATAAAGGGAACAATAGTAAAGGATAACTTCGATCACCATAAAATCAAAATTCATCATAAAATATTTAACAGGACTTTAGTGTATAAGGCCAATCTATAGTGTATAGTCCAGAGACTATATGAAGGTATTGTGTAAATTATATTTATTTCTTACACAATGCTTAACAATAACATCATCAATTGCAGCAAGCAGCTATATGACTAATAGCAATCATCATCTCAGTTGCATAACACTCACTATCATCCTTCAAAACATATGCAATATGCCAGTATAATATTATATTCGTTGTAAGAGAAAGGTCGTGCAAGCGTGACACAATTCAAAGACAGAATTTAAAGTTTAAAACCAGAAAGAAAAAGCTAAATATAATCCAATTGGCGTTTGCTCCTGTCCTGAAAACAACTTTAAGTGAAAACAAAACTAAGCTAGCCAAAACTGTGGCATTAAATAATCAAAACAAAAAATCAACGCATGCTAAGAAGACTCTATGATAAAAAAAAAACTATTTTGATAAAAACATGGGAGCAGAAATTGGAAAAGCGTCATGGACACTTGGACCTTCCAATATTAAAATATATGTTCCCTTCACTGTTCATAAAATATAATAGTTATTCACAGACTAAAAATAGGCGCAGACCTAGCCTTGTTAACATTCCTCAATGAGTCAGTGGAAAGAATGTCAATCTTTGCAAATTCGATCCGCTCTCCAGACCCTCTCAATTAAAGCTGTTGATCCCGTATATCTTCAGTTAATATAAAATTGTTTTAAATATACCAACCATCTACTGATAGTAATTTTCTTAAGTACTTAAACTAATTGTTTCGGTTTCTAAACCCATATAAAACCTTGATTACCTCGATAGGTATATAATTTTTGTTTCCCTTTCCTTATTTTCTCAAATAGGTACTTCAAAAAGGAATTGGACAATGTTGCCATACAGTCTACCGCAAAAATGTATTATTTGTGTACCACTATGATACAAATTAAATTGTATAGAAAATCATTGCAGGAAACACGAGGTCGCAAAAATAAAACATCCAAGAACATTATAATCAAAATTATTTTGAGGTTAACTCAGTTCTAACGAAAGAACGAGCCAAAACCCCTCCAATAATCTTCTTATTAATATTATTATACACATACTAGCGGCCCGCCCCGGCTTCGCCCGTGGTACATATGAAAAATAGCTGATGTTGGCCGATTCTCAGACTTACCCGATATGCACAGAAAATTTCATGAGAATCGGTCCACCCGTTTCGGAGGAGTATGCAGACTAACATTGTGACACGAGAATTTTATATATAAAGAATATTATGACGAATAAAACTTTTTGATTTAATTCCAAATATAGGACAGTAAAAAATTATCACGTTAATGTCCATCTGTGTTCTCGCCCATCTTGCTTTATAAAGGCTTTATAATTATAATAATTTGTATGATGACGAATCGGAAATTCTTATCCAGTTAATCACAATACTACGAAATAGTATGTTTAATTTGTATGAAATTTATTTACAGTACAGACGAAGATAAAAATTGCAAGAAATACAGACGAAGCTAAATTTGCATGAAATACCTACTCTATGAAATAAATAATGATCAAGTGAATGTGCCTACATCTCGAAGGCTTTTAGGATCCTACACTTTAGGATCCTTTACTTTTTTATACCTATGAGATTTTAAAATTTCATAGGTATAAAAAAGTAGTTGGCGCCTGATGAAAGCTACTCTACCAGAATCCTTTAAATGAATGTATCCATAATTCAGCCGAGATTTAATCAAATAAAAAAGAAATACAAAGCTAACTCACAAACGAAACATGGTCCGCTCGCTCCCCTATTGTGATTTGTCAATAATTTTATTACTTTTACATTATGCGCTTTTACTACTACTATTGATCGACTTCTATAAAACACCATTTTTAAAAGCTACACAGTGAGTATAATCACTAATCATAAACAAAATTCGAATTCGGTGACTCAAAACGAGTACCTAATACCTATTGTAAAGGTCTCCTCATAACGGACAACTACCGGGTATTAATTTTATGTATCTAATAAACCTGTCAACGGGCCTGTCATGTCAATCTTGTTCAGTTAATTAATATAACCAACAAGTGTATAAAAAGTTGTATTGAATTATTAACATTTGTGGCTACTTAAAGTTATATAGGGGCTTTCTTTGTTGTTATTTTTTCGCTACCGATATATGTACTTACAAAGCTTTACTAGCTGTACTGACACGCATCTAAAGTCTAAACATATGTGTACTGAAAAAGCCTATACTATATATTTTTTCAAACCATTATCCTACCTATTCATGTGTTAATTTCTTGTGTTACCTTATAATATTCTTCATAGCAGTATTCTTTAAGTATAGTCACTTAATTTTAAAATAGGTAGGTACGTAATTCTTGAGATTAGCGCGTTCAAACTTTTCAGCTTCATATTACAGTAAAAGCTCCTTATTCGCGCTACCTTCATTCATGGTTTCTCTATTCGCGGTACATTTACGCAACCCGCGAATAAAGAGCTTTTACTGTACTAGTACACATCATCTGCTTTATGTTACCCGGGTGTTACCCGGTCAATCCGGATACCATTAGGAACGGGCCCTTACCGGCGCCACTGTCAAGACCAGTTTCCGACTGACTCACTGAATGTTTTCGCGGAATTACGCTCCGACACCGTTGTAAAACCTTCGGAGACTGTCTTGCCCAATTCCCAGCCTGCCGATACAATTATTGTGTTAAATATAGCTTGTATTGGTTAATAATGTGAAAAATAACGTTTTTAATGCAAGAAGAACCTGTCTGTGTGGAAGCTTTATAGACATAATTTGGTCTGGATTTTTTTATATACAGATACACTTTCAGTGAACGTGGATTTAATATAGTACATTAGAACTGTATAATAATAAATTATATTTAGCAACAGTTGAATATTTCTGTAAGCATGTCGCAAAAATACTTTTTCCCACGATATAAACAGAAAACTTAAAAAAGCTCTGTCAAGTGTCGTCTTCAATAAATCCAGAAAAGAGAATATATTACTATGTGATAATTGAAACAGGTTTAAGTACATTAATTATTCATTTATCAGCTATAAATAAAATATATTGTAATGATTTAAAATTATGTCTTCCTCTTGAGTTTTCAAAGCGGATCTGAAACTTGTTATAGATGCTTTAAATATATTAATTTAGCCGCGACGATAAACTGAATATTCACCAATAAAATGCAGTTTGCATTTTAATATTTATATGTGAACATTGGCCTAAAACTCTAAAAGCACTAAAAGCTAGATAAAAATTCGAATAAATTCGCTGGACTTTAATTTATAAACACAATTTTGATTTACACCCACACTAAAAAACGTTTTAAAGGTAGGTATTATCCATATCAAAAAGATCGTGTGCGCCGAGCATACGTGTCAGAAGTGAAACTTCTTTCATCTTTGCCAAGATACAAAGATCGTCGCCTTACTCCATGGCGTGACGGTATTGTCATGACGCGACATTGAAATTTTACTTTCATCGCGCCTAAAGAAGTTTCACTTAAAAAACTTCCATCATTCAATCACACTCTCCCACCAATATACCAAAAACCCACCAAGCCTTTTCGCCGTCGCGTCGGTTAAAAACACACGCTAATGACTTATGGGCACATAGGCTTTGTACATCAATTGCCACATTGCAACACTAAGGAACAAAAGAGTGCTTCGATGCGGTCTGCGAGACGGTGCATTTTGTAACGCGTTACGTAATCATGCAGTTTGAGCTTGTGCTATCGAGTTTTTATGGACGCAATTAGTAATTACGTATTGAAAGTATGGTTTTTATGGGATGTGAAGAAGTGCTGTTTTATTAGGGTGAATGCTGGAAATATTCGTGTATTGTCATATGCTGCGGGCAATAAATTGTTAGTCGAAAGAATAGAGAACTGAATGTTGAAATTATTTCATACAGTAGAGAGCTACATATTAGCCGAATTCTTTTGGTATATAGCTAAAGATTGTATTTGTTTCTTTGAACGCGCTAATCTCAGGAACAACTAGTCTGATTTGAAAAATTCTTTCAGTGTTAGATAGCCCATTTATCCCGCTAAGACCTACAGGAGAGGAGCTCTGCAGGTAAAACCGCGGGGCACAGCTAGTTAGTTTATAATAAATTCATAATTCCCTTACAAGTTACAATACTCGAGTACACATGTATGATGTACTAAACTACTAAATGTCTGATACATAAAGTACATAGACATAATCGTTCCATAAATCCCCTAATTGGCTGATCGTTATTAGCTCAGATTACCATAATATATCGTGTAACGGTACACGACAGATCGTGTCGTATCTGTGCCGTCGGAGAACTGTGTCGCCGACTACCGCTAGGGTCACTGCAAGGAAATGTCAAGATACGTATTAGCTTTGTTTTTAATTACACGACACGATATGTGTGTACTTTTTGGAGTATATCACGATAAATAGAGAAAGGATTATAAAGGCTTATACAAGAAAATGGATGCGAATAAAAACGTTTGGATTATAGGTATTATTTGTACTATCAATCGTATTCTCAACCTAGAATAGTCCTAGAACATGCGCAATTATTAGTTCAAATGTCCTGAATCCAAGACTTCATTGTGCCTTTTCTTTGTGGTAGGCAGCAAACCTTTGTATTAGGTTTTAATTGATTGTCAATCCAAATCCTACAAATGATTGAATTCTAAACTAATAACTGAAATACACAGAAATAAGATATATTTGACTACAAAATTAATGCAATCTTATAAATTGGTGAAAATTGCTAGGCTATAATATCTTAGAGGTGCCTATATATCGCAAAGACTAAACCACATTAAAGATTTATAGACGTTCTTATGGTTGACGTACCGTTATGTTAGTCTCTGTAATCCATAATTACTACATAAAACAATTTTATTATAAAGGTAGATAAGTTTGTAACAAAAACACAAAGGAACAAAAAAAAATTAAAGTATTTTATTTTCAACAGTTAAGTATAAAAATTCGCCAGTTTGCGATAGCGAAAGACTATCGCACTACAGGTTCTTTGTTGAATACAAATTTGATTTGCATAATATTATAATATATTCTAATAAAACCGGCCAAGTGCGAGTCGGGCTCGCGCACAAAGGGTTCCGTAGCAGCAAATATAATAAATTACAGTTAAATCAACCTATCTCAAAAACTATAAGAGATACTTTGATCAAACCAAAAATCGTTGAAAGAGTTAATTAGCATGCATCACCTCTATTTTTTTTAGAATTTTATACCCCGTAGTTATAAAAATAGAGGGGGGGGGACATACTTTTTACGACTTTGAGAGCTGATATCTCAAAAACCGTTCACTTTAAGAAAAATGTTTTTTAGAAAACTTTATATCATTTTAAAAGACCTTTCCATTGATACCCCACACGGGTATGTACATCGAAAAAAAAAATTTCATCCCTCAGTTACATGTATGGGGGGCCCCACCCCCAATTCTTTTTTTTACTATTTAGTGTCATATTTTTGTAGCGGTTCATACAACACATATTCCCATCAAATTTCATCACTGTAGTACTTATAGTTTCCGAGTAAATCGGCTGTGACAGACGGACAGACGGACAGACGGACAGACGGACATGACGAAACTATAAGGGTTCCGTTTTTGCCATTTTGGCTACGGAACCCTAAAAATGCGTGCATTACTTACTAATAGAAAATAAGACAAAGCACATTCGACATGGCTATACATTATTTACTTCCTACTATTATTATAAAACATGATTATAAGAATATGAATGTAACATTACCCAATGGTTTTTACTTTTTATGAAAAGCACACACAGAATATTGTAAATAAGTTCCCTACAGATCGCGAATAAGTATAAAGTAAGTTAAATAATAATACCCAATACATTGGACTCATCAATTACTATCTATACTATATAATATATTATCTATGTACACGTACAGCTGTATTAGTGTTTAAAACAATTTCAAAATGATTTCAAACTTAATGAACATGACTCAACATTTCAAGGATATTTTGCTAACGCACCTTTAATTCATGGAATGTCCCTCACCTTTTCCTCTAATGTATTAAAAAAAAGAGTTTATATACCTATATATATTACCTATACACGTTTAAAAATCCACGATAATTTGGCACAAAGCTTCATTTCCATAACACGTCACGCTTCCTGCCGTTGAAGGTCAAATTAAAAAGTTAACCGTCGAACAATCGAAATCCTTTGTACAATTAAAAAAAACATGGCCTCGATGACGTCATACTTCATGAAGAGAAAACGGGGCGTTTGGGAGCTTTATCAGTTTTTAATGTACTTACTTCGAAATTTTAATAAGGAATATTGAAGTTCGTGATGTAATTATCCAATATTTTGGATACTATTACCAGCTCGGTATAAACTGTAAATCATAAAACATTATCAAATAAACATACATTTTATGAAATATTTTTGTGATCTCAAACTTTAAATATTACGAGCATTTTACGACCGTGAGATTTGAACTTTTGTGTGTCATAAGCATATACATAAACATAAATTATACATTACTAATTTTATTTTTAATATAAATGATAATTATTTCGTCATGAGAAAATTGTGTCAGAATATTTTAGTAACAAAACATTTGAGTGAGCAACAATGAACGTGCAGTTTTTTTACATTTACACAGAAAATAGATGAGTGTTCTTTTGAATGTAACTACGAAGAATTTAATTCCACAATCACAATTCTAACAACTAAAAATGAATTAAACTGAGACCCTTAATCTTATCTATCAGAACAACTAAAGAGAACATAACCCAATCGAATGGACTTTGAACTACCATTGTAAGGCATTGTATACTCTATAGTCTATAGTACACTCTATGGTTTGGGAATTTAAAAATGGAACAAACATGAGAATAGACAATATGAAGGTCCCTGCTCCCTCCGTACTAAGCAGACGCGGTCTGAGTCACGCGGCCGCGCGCTTCCGCCTGATAGCAAGGTCACCGGCCGAGACGCACACACACAAACAAACGACGCACACCGGCATACGTGAAAGCAGTGAGAGTACACTCGTGCACACAAGCTCTTACGCCCTATAACGTTTTTACAGGGCAGACCGCAGCCTTTTATTGCTGGACTTGAGTTTTACAAGGTATATCGATGCGAATTTTATTAAAGGGGTAAGATATAAAGGTAGGGATGCATTTATTTTATTGTGTTGCATGTGTGCTGAATTAATTTAAATTTTAATTAATGTTTTGTTTGATGTTAGACGAATTAATGCGAAAGTAATCAATTTTATCTGTTCACAACGTGTCATAACGTGCTTCCTAGTCGATAAATCAAACTTGAAATAACGAACGATGAAACAATGTTCCATCGAACCGATATGCAACATAAAAACAAAATTTGAAGCTAACAAAAACAAAGAGAAAAGATTTTAATACTGCGGTCGGCGAGTGAAGCCGCGAGCGAAAAGCTAGTTTTATTATAACAGCATCACTGCTCATATCCGCATAAATAGCATAGCGACAAAATGCCAAGAGACTGTCAAAACAAGTCTATTTCTGTTGAAATAAAATTCGAGGTCGTGAACGCAATCTACAATTAAACACCTCTAAATTTTAATTCCACCTATTCTTTATTCGTGTGCAATTTTGCTAGAAGCATTTCACATGAACAGCATTATATTTTATCAAACACTATTTATCAACACTTTCCAATAATCTGAAAGCAAGAAATAATCAATCAAAGGATATTTTCACGCTCGATAAGATAATGTACAATTATTGCAATGTAATAAAGATTACGCGGCACCTTCTTATTTCACCGTAAACAAAATTAAAATTATCACACATTGATACAATTTTTTTGCTATAAGTATATGAATTTTATTAAGAGCCACAAGTTCAACAAATTCAATTTTTAGCTCGTTCTACGCAAACGTCATACTGCATGCAAAACTTGTTTATTTTAGCGCTTTGTCAATGCTAAAAGTTATCAACACATTAAAAAAACAAATAATCATCGCTTCAGATCGACATTGGGGAATGACGACACTGAAACCAAAAGCCAACCAACGCACCCATACTGTCATTTGCATGGCGCTTCCGCTACTCAAATTTTACAGTTATTATGTGAATATCTAATTATTACAGTTGTTCAGCAGTTAATCAATCTCATCCGGCAGTAAACAATGAGCCCAGATCCTATTTCAACATTCATTTTGCAATTAAACCGCTTGCTGGAGAACGGAGATACATGCGCGATAACGAATGTTGCTTCCACTGCTTGGATTTTGTGCAAATTACGTGTTATACTTGTTTATGACACATTGCAAGTCGAGCTGAAACAATACCTTTCCCGTATTACGAACTAAACTCTACTGAACTAATTTCAAGCGTGAAATCTGATACGCATCTGGATACTAAAATATGAGCAAAGCAAAGTTACTAGTGGAATCTAATAAGTGATATTGGAATAATCGTATTATTAGAAGTTAAATAAGTTAGACGCAATTGTCGTAGCTAAAGGTCACTATTTAATACTCCACAACAATTAACAGCATAATTAGTTTCGCGACTGTTCTATTTATAACTTCCAAATTAACGCAAAAAAGCATTCGGTTCCGTAAAACGCATAGACTAATTAAGAATAAAATATGCAGTGTCTTATTGTTATTTTAACTATTATTGAAACAGAATAGAATGACGCTCCTAGTCACTAACCACAGACATATTAGCACTAAGCATTCCAAGTGCAACAATGCTTCCTTATTTTGCATATAATATGCAAAGTCCTGGCTGATTGAATGAAAACCGTTAGAATTTATATACATGTGTATATGTATATGTATAGAACGTGACAGGCCGTTTTATTATATTCGTTTCTGCAATACTATCACTGCCTACACACTAGATTTGTCTGTCGAAACCATTAGCATATGCGAGGGAGTGTCTGTACTCGCTCGTGGACTAAAATGGTTCAATATTTGAACTATTAGAACGCACACATTAGTCATTATAGACTAAATACAATGGCTGAGAATTAAGTTGAATTATAGACAGATCTAGGTGACTTAGATTAATATGTATAAAAGCGAAAGGGTACTCATTGACTGACTAATCGAAATCGAAGGAAACCTCGAAAACTACTTGACCTAGGAATATAAGATTTGACAAGGAGGCTGTGTGTGGGAGATGATAGCTAAGAGTAGATTTAAAGTGAGCTTTGAAGGGGGCTGATATTCGCATGTTTTAAACTACTAACTGGAGTGAAGGCTAGTTCACAATAGAATTGAAGGTTTGAAGTCTACTGTTGTAATGAAACGGTTTTGTTTAATATTTTTAAAGATTGTGTCTCACTTCGATATCTACAGAAATCTGGAATGCAGATAAACAACAGCGTGCAAAACCACGCCCCAAAGCTAGTAGGTAAATGTATTTTATTTTATCTGTATTTATCTCAATTCTTGTAAGACTTGTCCTATATATAACAACAAAAAAAAACTAACAGATAAGTTAAGTAAAAAACATGAGCGGATCTCTTTAGTAGTTTTTATCAAGGTACCTATAACATTTATTAATATTCAAATCCAATCAATACGCAGTATATAATTGATAAATCAAAAGGAGAAGACCTTGATATGCAACTTTTTATTAAGAACGTGTCTGGTTGAGCTTGCGAGGCCCGCTTCGGCGATATCATATTTTGTTTATAAATTACATCTAAATCTTGTTTCATACGTGATGTTTTGTGTTTATTGCTATTATTTTTGAAGGACTTTCAATACCTATAAGGTACTTGATGTATTTATCCAATTGGAACTGAAAATTGTATGTACATAGTTACAAATATGTGTATAGTTATATTTCTGCTATAATAATAATTTATCTAATTTTAAAATTTTAATATTAATATAATATCTTATCGTAGGTATATTGGATTTAAAAGGTGAGACAAAATAATATATAGATACAAATGAATAAATACTATTGTAACGACGCAATCTGTATAGTAATTGTAAAATTTAATAAACGAGTAATAAACTGAATGTGGTAATGGTAATGTCATTGAATGAACCTAGCCTAGTAAGTAATTTAATTAAACTCATACGTTTTAACTTTTAACTTAAATGAATAAGAAGGTAACAATGAGGCGCATATTTTTTGTATTTTTTATTAGATTATTAAATAAATTTATATTAGGTATTTGCAAGAAAATTATGAGTTAAATTGATGTTAATTTAAAATTGTAGTCAAAAAATTCTAAGCGATAAAATTTGTGTATAATCGATACTTACTATAAATCCATAGCAAAAAATTTAGCATATTATAAAAATACAATCCAATACGATTATTGTCTGTTCAATTTGTTTACATACACAAACGTTCACACTGTTTTACCAAATAAAATTATAAGAAAACCAACCAACAAAACTGGTGAAAAATAAATATTAAATTATTTATTTGATCCTCGACACTTTAGTGCGCGAATGTCACTCGGCACGGCTGAAGGACGCGACTGACATGGGGCGGGCGGGGGTGAGCACCCTCCGCGTCACGTGACGAGCGACCTTCAGGCGGCGCACCGACCTTGAGTGCCGTTCGCCCCGCGCGGGTCAGAGGTGAATGCACGCACCCCGCCCCGCGCGCGCTCCCGCCGACCCGTTGCCTTGCCGCGGCCCCGAAGAACGAACGCCTGTCGCCTAATTCCACTCACCTCACTTCTACCATCGCACCACGCTCAGGCGCCGACCGCCTCCGCCAATGCTCCGACCTCATGCACCCTGTCGCCGCGAACAGGTATTAGCGACGCGGCACACCTTTCCCATAAAATATCACCGACAAGTTTATTGACATCGAATCGCTTAAACAATTGCGCAAATGTTTCTATTTTTCAATTACTGAACACGTGCACTGATTTTGTTCCAATTATAAAACACTTGTTTAGTTTAATTTATTGTCAATTCACTCACGAAATGCTATCAACAAGAAAAACATTGAAAACAATGATCG
>CAJQZN010019817.1:0-22750 GCA_907164685.1 Colias eurytheme | reverse complement strand
AGGCCCGCTCACCGCCCGGGGGCATCACGGTAATAATAATTTTAACTAAATATATATTTAATCGGAATTAGCATCAGCATGAAGTGAATTATCAGATGCTATCAGGATAAATAGGTTCTAAGACAGGGATTTTACGTTAAGGAGATAATGTACTTCTAAAAATATCGATTTTGATACATCAAATATACTGATGTATTGAACGCTTTTTGCTATTCGAAGAAACAACCTGCACGTTGTCTTTTCATTCCAGCCTTTCGATTTTAATTGATCACAAATTTACGAGTACGATATTCCTTTTTGCTTCCAGACTTATGGTTTCATGGTATATGGGTTTTAATGATTGTATTTACAAACTAGGAAACTGGGAACTGTTAAACCTTAGAGTATTTATACTACCTACTGTAATATATTATACTCGTAAGTGTTAAACGAAGCTATGCATCACTTATTGAGAATGATTAAAATCGTTACGAGGAAAGCCCTGCATTCTTAAGCCATTTACGCAAAAGCGAATTGCAACACGTAGGCCCGTGATCTGTGTACGCTATTCCTTACACCTTGCGACATCTATTCTCTTTGACATGTAGGTACGCACATTTCTGTGCGCAGATGTAGAAAATTATTATTTCCTATCTATGCTAATTTGATTTATAATACTAGCTTTTTATTCATACTATACTGTATGTCACCACATAAATACGTTACTTTAAATTTACGCTGTATAATTTTCATTTTCATTGAGTCAGTACCAAAAAAATTAAAGAAATAGAGAAGGTATGAGTTAGTTCTCATCTACCTAAGAGGTAATTTCTATCTGTTCCTGTTATGACCATCACTTCTAAATAAATAAAAGGCCCGTCCTTTCAATCTATACCATGAATGAATTTTATAAAACAAACTACATTTATTTCGATAGCGCTACGAGTTTATTATAAGTAAGCTTATTATTTTATATAATGATGGTAACCCTTTTAGAAGAATGGCAAAAAGTTTTCAATCCTATATCTATGTCAATGACTTTGACTTAGAGATTTTATGATCATCTATAAATAATATAATATGGATTCTGTGAGTAACACGGCTCAGTCTTGACCTATTATTTAAATCGTAAATAACGTAATTTCATAAAACTAACATACTAATGTAACTGCCGGTGTATCATGATGAAAAGAGTGACCTTAAATGATTTACACATTAGTAATCCTTATAATTATCTTTATGAATATTATAGCTTTAGCACAGATAATAATATTATACTAGGCTAGACTATCTTAGTACCTACCTTCTATGTGCGAAGTGGTAAAAAATATTTTTGTATAAATTATACATATATTGAACCCTATTTATACATTCTCTAATTCGTTAATTCATTTTCATCAAATTTATTTCGTTTTCTGGCGTTCCTGAGTATAAACACGTTAGGTGTAAATGATTTTCGAAAATAGTTTCTATTGTAATTAAAAAAAATAGCCTTCTTATTTAGGGTACAGAATTATGAGTAAAGGTTCATACAAAGGGAATATTGGCAGGAGTATTAAACGAGCACAGTAAACGAGACTATTTGACAATCCTTAAAGACAATAAAGTGTTAACAAAAGCTTTATTTACGGGTGTTCACGCCGCAGATGGACTTTAATAGCCTGTTACTTCACTTAACTCCGATGGCTTGTTTAACTAGTGCTTTGATCGCCTTATTATGAATAGAAATTGCTATTTCATTCTTTATAGTCTCTTTATAAGGCAATAGACAGTTTAAATTGGTATAAAATATCCGCGAAGTATAGTTTATGAACTTGAATTTATGCTCGTATCGTTGATATGATGTACACTAGATAATAAATGCAGTAACATAATTTCTAACGGGCACATCATTAAATTGACACCGGTGTGCCGTGTATGTGCCTTGGGTTCAATATACGTTAGGGTTTAAGGGCATTATTGGGTACCTATAATTTCACATAGTTCATTTATAATAGGTATTCTCTATTATTTTATTCTACATTCCATAATATGTATTATTCTAGATTAATTGACTTTATTAACTGCATGGTTTTATCGATGGGGTTCATTAACTTTATAAATTACCTGTAAACAAAATAACGTAATTTCGTAGCGAATTACGCTCTACGAAATACACATGATTGCATCATTATGATCTCGGTCATTATAAGTTAATACATGCACAAAACCGCTCACGAACGAGTGAGCATCTATACTTGCTGCAATAAAGGAAAAATTTATTAAAATGCGCAGGAATTCCGAAAGAATATGAGCTTAAATGTCAGGAAGGTTCAATTGCATTGGCTACAACTTTAAGCCGTATTATACTTGACCGTGATGGTAATAGTACTGGTTTGTACAGGATTTTTGAGGATCAGATGTATTAAATGTGTACCTTATCGATTTTTAAATCTGTCATACGAGTCGCAGATTTTATCAATGATCAGATGCGGGAGTAATAAAAGTTTGATATTTACGGATGAACGGCTGCAGTCGTGCTATACTAGTATGCAGTGGGCTGTAAAAGATTTTCCACATATATGCGAGTGCTGGAGACGCATAGACAAATTCAGTAGTGCACGATCGCGCGCGACAACGACGCGCACAGTGGCTTTCGGAAAATCTTCCGAAATTTCGGGAGTTCTAAGTAATCTGTAAAGTTTCTAGATTTGAAAAGCTTTTAGTCGAGAATTGTATAAGTTAAAATAGTTGGCAGAAATCGAATACGTGCAATTTTTAGTGGTGTTCGTTTAATTCATAAAAATATAATAAAAACATCAATTAAAACGAAATGATAAATTATTATTTAAATTGATAAACAGGTTAAAAACTATGTGTTCATTGAAATTAAAAATAAATAAGTTCTACATTATTCGCGGTTGCGGTTATAAATTCCTCGTTAACAAATCCCGTCAAATTTGAGAAGTAAAGAGTAAATAATTGAATTTCCGTTTACTCTTACCGGCTAGACGTAAAGTGATGTAACCACCGAATCGGTCAATGACAATCCGATGTTAATTCGATAGCTGACAAATATTGAGTTTTGTAATTGCACTTTTTAAGGGAGTGCTGGTAGCTTTTAAGCTTCTTCTACAAAATATTGAGGTTCAAACATTTGTTTTTAATTAATAAACGAGATTCTAACAGTAATCGCTGTATACAGATCTCTTGAGATTATTATTTTCTTAGCGCTATATTGTTCGTAAAATTTCAATGAAAAATTATACAAAATACCTACGTGAAATGTAAAGTTGAAACCCGTTATAGTAATTACATAAAAATATGATAAAGTAAAAATGCATAACATAGGTAAAAAATATTGTTTATTTTTCTACATGCATTTTTACTTACAACAACCACAATTTCACTTGCCTTTTAGGTTTTTCAATTTTGTTATTAAAAATTGTATGTATAAGAGTCAGAAAAATATTCAATTACATATCTTTGCATAATATTCGGTTGTGTGAGCCGTAAGTACTTACAGTATTAGAATTACAGTATAGCTATAGATATCGAACGATTGTTATCAAAATGTTTAAAAAAAAAATATGTTTTTAAACTTATTACACGCATAGGCATCCAATAGAAACACACGCAAATGTGAACCATCAAAACTGCTTCCTTCTTTTTTTGCTGCTTTCTGGAATTAAATCACAAGGGTTAACTTTAGTTGAGATTACACACAAAAGACGAAAGGCATTTTATTTAAATATGCTAATAGAGATGCAATTTTGTTACGTTTTGTAAATATTTAACCACTCATTTACATCTCCATAGTGCATCTTAGTACCTGCTTTGCCTTTCAAGATATTATCTATCCTTTCAAAAATATTATATCACCCACCCGTGAACACTTAAACATGAAATAACTTTTATGTTTATAATAATAGGCTATTGTTTGCTGTATTATCTGTGCTTAGTTTGAATATCGATGCCTTTAACGCATTTCCCTTACAAAGTTGACTTTATTCAACTTTATGTATCAAAATTCACACCATTTAAACTTATACTATTTTTTTATTGCTATTTTTAGCAATGTAGATTTTATTTTGAGCCTATGCCAACTATATGAATTAAAAGCTCGATTTCAAAATTTATTTTTTTCGAAAACTACGTGTTGTATCTAGTGGGTACCTACTTTTGTTATTTCTTCTGCTGGTAGAGCGATAAAAATATCTCACGAATTAATTAATCAAAGACGTGGAGAAATTCGATAGTTATAAATAAACAGAAGAATACAAGTAACAACTAACACCTAACAGTGAAATAAAACACGCTTGCAGTTAGCGTATTTAAATTAATGGGACACTCGATATAATGTTTCTAGTAACTGCTAATGGTTCTGTAAATGGTCCTCGCTTCAAATATTACAGGAACATTATACTACACACGTCTTTGTTGGTGTCTTATATAATTCGTATAACTAACCAATAAGACTTAACAAAACAGCAAAGGACGGCCTTATCGCTAGGTAGGCTCTACCAGGCAATATAACTATATGTTGTGGGTAAGCAAATATATGTACTATATTAGGAACTCAGGTCAATATGTGTATGTCATTTGTATTGGTGTAAAAAAAAATACTACCATCTCAAAATTGAAGTAAAATAACGTAAAGTAAAGTAAAGTAAAGTAAAGTAACATTATTTAGAAAAAGGCTATTTTCTATTTAAGAAGCTATTATTGAATCTCAAAGCATCTAAACTTAAAGATATGATTCATATTTTTCTGAGATGATAGTTAAAAATGACTGTAATGAAGTGGAGGTGTTACTGGTGGGTGGATGATAAAAGTTATATTTTTAAAACATGCAATGAGAAATCATCATATTTATTTGTGACATTATTTTTCATAATAATTTAATGTTCACTAATTTACGATTTACATCCTTAACATATTTTTAATAAAATCTCTTAACTCTATCGGACGTCAAAAATGCAGTATTTTTTTATTATCATGCCGATTAATGTTTTTAACTTTTGCTAAAATTTTTAAAAGTATTCATTGATATCAACAAATCAAGGAAAATTATTTCATGAAAATGTTTGCTTATACAATCTAATTGAAAAAAAAAATGAAAACATTATATACTGGCGCCATTAATTAATCAATATGGTTCCTGTGATGTTGGATTGAATTCCTTAAACGAACTTTTCTTTGATTGAAACAACTTCCTTCTAAATTAGATATTTCCGGCATTTAATAACAAAATTGTTTCTGTATTTAACTCTTTTATATATGTATTTGGAAATAAAAGCTTTCGTTAATTTGCGAAATGTCTTTATATGATAATCTCGTGAACAAAAAAAGTGGTACTTGTGTTTTAATGGACGACTAAATATAATATTTTGTCGCAGTTGTTGACACCATTTAATTTTTTTCATAGTCATTCTCGGCTCGACATTGTGTTAATTTTTAGTCATCAGTTAATTACACTTCTACGAAAAAACCACTAGACCGCGATCATCTAATTGAAGTGTCTATTAGTTTCATAAAAGCGCTAATTATATTTTTGAGACGAATTAAAATGTGCTCAAATTTCAATCAAACCGTCGGATTCATTAGGTTTCATAGCATATTTTAATAATATAATTTTAACATCCAGAAATCAGTAAAATTAATTGTGGTTCTATTGATTAAGGTTGTAATAACAACACCATACAAACAAGTTTATACAATTTATATGACAAACATTTTGATACATAAATTAAGAGCATGGAACACTCGAAAGCGGAAAAATTCATAGAATCATGTCTGTTTCATGTTTCACATAAATGTTTCACTAAAACGCATCTAAAAGCTCATTAGTAGCTTCTTACTCTAGCTAGAAGAAAACACGATTATAGCAGAGCTTTTAGCTGGACATCGGGACAAAGGTCCGTATATTTTTCTTATCTAAAGCACGTTCACTTAGTGACACCTACGTCCTACATACAGTTACAAAATAAGTGTCCACTTGTAAAACATCACTGATTTACGACTTCGGGGTCCTGTGTGGATATTAATCGTTCCTACTGCATAATAGAGCTGTAACCTTTACATGTCATGTTAACAAAGAATGGACATAAATATCCTTGCACTGCTAAGATTACTGTTTTTTGATTGAACGTTTTTGTCTGTGTTTGTATTTTTGTAATGTATTTATATAGATGTTACACAATGCAATCAGTTTACAATTGTGTCAATGTAATACATATAAAAATACGTTTGTAGTAAACAGTAAAAAAAGGTCATTAATACCTTCATGAACTACCCTTTATTTTTAGGTAAGCTACAACTTACAAGCTTCTGAATAATGGATCGTAAACGATATCACAATAAACAGCGATTTAAATCAAAATATCGTCGGTATAAACTACAAAGTAACCTCAATTTTATTCCCTGCGGTTGATTTTCTTCATTGACGTTTCGAAACAGTCGGGGTTAAAATATCATAATAAAAATAATTGAAATATTCGACAGCGACACGTGACCAAATTAGGGTTAAACAGTCTCTTGCTGTAAATTGATAAACGACCACTATTTATTGCCTTTGTAACCACGCTAGATAATATTTATAATAAAGTATACTTTATCGAACTACACGGATCTCTACTTTCTAAATTGTGTAGAGATTTTTGTACATGTTACAATAAGAGCTACAGGATATTGTTGTACATTTGAGTTAATTTTAACATAAAAATATGTTGTCGATAATGACTTGAATTTTAAGCACAGCTTAAAATTCGATTGGATTGATAGAGAACTTTTGTTGTTTATTTATTTATTCTTAAAAAGTTGTAAACACTATCGCTATTTGTATATATATTATATAAACACTATTAAATTATAATTATCCTACCAATGGTTCAATAATTTATTATAGACACTCAAAACGAGTCACGTATTCATATAATATTCGTGAAGTTTACTATAATACCAATCAAAAGTTTAAATCGTTGTTAGTTATGATACCTACATGAATCTTGTGCGATAATATCTCGTGGGTGGATAATGTGATTCGGTTGATGTTTCAATCATAAGTCTATTCAGTACACAATAATAGCACATTTGGGATTATATGCACGCTATGGACGCAATGCACAGCTGTTGAAAATCTGGCGCCAAGCCATTGCTTTATGGGCTCAGGGAAATCTTAAGAATCCCGGTCAATGTGCATATTACACGGCATTCACTTAATTCAGGTTATCATAACAAATTCATTATAAAAATTCGCATGTGCATTCGCTATTTCGTCTTTGTTATCGTCATAAAAATGTTATGTAGGTACCAGATGCGCTTTTATTAGTTTGTTATAATTGGGTTGTTTAACAAGCATTCAAATTATTTTGCACTAATTTTAGATTTTGTTGCTGAAAATCGAGGACAAAAAAATAATTTCAATTACAAAAACGAGTTGCAAATATTTCGATAAATATTTAAAAACTTTTCAACAGTTTTCATTTGAAAAAACATCGCAATTAATTAAATTAATAGATATTTATATTCAAATAATTCTTAATCAAAACCCATTTGTTTCCGCAAAATATAGCTTCAAAATGACGTTGGCTAGATAATCTTGAAATACGGGTAATTGCATTACGCTATGCAAATCAAAAGGATTGAATTATGACAAATTAATGTTAATGTTATAATCCGTAGCGAACGTGTACGTTTAGTGCGATTCCTTCAAAGCGGTCTGCGTATAAAGATATCAATGGGGATTTAGAAATACGCTTCAATTCATATTAAGAGATCAAAGTGCGTAGGTATTTAGTCGGCTTTCGCGTTCCGCTAGTCACAATAAAGCGATTTTGTGAAACTACTGTATTGTATTAACATTTAGCTTCGACACTTATTGGGCATTAAGCTTCGATTTGGACATATTATGGCCCTTTTTATTTTATAGCAAATCAAACTCATAGTGTTAAAGGATGATTAATAAATAATTATATAGGTACTAATCTAAAGACAAAGACATTCGTATCAATTTGCTATAGGTGTTAATCTTTCAATACAGGATACACACAATAAGTGACAAGTGAAGTATAAAGTGAATCAAATATCAGATTCTAAGTGGTTCCATGTTAAATAATTCAAGATGGTTTCAGCTGTTAAGTTACTCTTCATACTAATATTTGTAAGTATAATTATGTTTTCTTATAACTTCTGCAATTTTTTTTATTTATTTTTACTCGCCTGTTGTAAACGCACATTTTCACGTATGCGTGAGACTTTTTTACACTACTACGTCTATTTCTGTGTGTATTTGCATAATTGTAAAAATAGACAAGTAGAAGCTAGAGATTGTTTTTCTTTAGTTAGTTGTGTCGTTTGTTATATGATAATAGTTTGTAATCAAGAAAATAAAATATATAGGTAAAAAGTATCGTATGAAAGCTTTATAGAGATGCATTTTTGAGCTTTTTTGGTTGTGACCCGTAAAATCTAATTATGCACTCTAATTTGACATGCTTCGTAAATATCTAAGTAACGATGGTGTCAACAAAACTTATTGAAACAAAATTTATTACATTTGTCTCATTATATTAATGGACGAGCTGGGAAGTAAAATTGTTGACCCAAAAGCTTTTCACTTGCCTAATTTATATTTAAAATTATGGCCAATTATATTGATGGATTACTTTACATGCCTGGCATTTTTGTGTAATGGCCGGTAATTTAATTATGTTTTGAATGTTTATATCGAATTCTTATAAACATTTTGATTTAAAGCGGCCAGAGGGTACGCGGAAAAATAACCGCTATAGAACGATTTACGTAATGGATTCATTATTTTTAATTAATAATGCTATTCATACCAAATAAAAATAAAATGCGTTAGATTTTCATCTATTCTATGCATGGTCTAGTGGTCAATTATAATGAAATTTCAGTAATGTAACATAATATTATCAATTAAAGGTTAAACATTTCAAATAGTAATTATAATTAATTTAATTAAATATATTACGCAAAATATTCATCTTATCTATAAAATCGAATTAATTGTAATGCCAAGTCCTTAATAAAGAAATAGGCGAAAATAAATCATTGGCCACAGTCACTTAACTGGTTAAGTTATGCGGGTTGGTCCACACATTTAATCCTAATTAATTGGCTATTAGTCAGACGCTTTCAATTACCACCTTGTTTGATTTATACATCCACAGTACTAATTGATTGATGATAACGCCAAGATCATTGTAATCTTTCCGAATATTAAGTGGTTGTTAGCTTAAAGACTTCCTACGACATTCATTAAGTGGACGATTAAAATAAACGTTTTTATATCATATTGTCTGTGCTAATGAATTGAGGGAACTACGTGACTTAATCTAAAGAAGAAAATCTTCATTTATTTTACGAAAGTTATACGTCTATAAGAAAAGTTTTAAGGATTTGAAAATGAAACAAAATTTTAAATGGAGCGTATAATTATGATATAGACATTATATATTATCATTATTCGCATATTCATTAAAATTCTTATACGCTTAATGATAGGCCCGAAACTGGCAATCAGCACTTAAATATAAATGATATCGTAGAAACTAATTTACATACGAATTAAGTCATAAAATATAAACAAAATCGAGTAATGCTTTAAATATTTTGGTAATTCGAGCTTTTAGTATTATATTTATGAGAATTGTGAAGTTAACGATTTTGATTTGATTACCTTTTAAATTTATTGATTTTAAAGAGTATAAAATAACGTAAGTTTATTTAATATTATGTATAATATATAATTATAAATACTACATATTATACCTACTTAATATTAGTTTATTAAATAATTGTAAAAAATTCACATCATACATTTTTAATTAAGTACAAAGCTTTACAAAAAGCTTTTTAAAGCTCACCATTAATAAATGTATATTACAAGTATAATATGAAGACTAGGCACATATCGCATATATTCAGTAAGCCAGGTCTCTATGCTACTTCGTTTGCTTCATCCCCACATATTTAATTTACTCTTCAACCAGTTAAAAGTAAACAGTTTCTACATTTACAAACAAATAGTCGTAAGTGTCAATTTGCATAATGCATTTTGAAGAGGCATCTTATCATCCAACCCTAATAAGGTTTTAAACCTGAGTATTGAGAAGTACATAATAACAAGATTAAGCCGTGGAAGATTTTTGTATTCGATAATATGGTAATTGTAAAAGCTGGTATGATATTTACAATGGATAAAGTGCAATTTGCATTTGCTATCTGTACGTATTTATATAAAACAAATGTGCATAATATTAAAAATTAATAAGATTATATTGCTTTGTTAATTTTGATGAATATTATTCGGCGCTAAGTTTTCGAAATATTTGTAATTTGATTAGGTACTTATTCATATTAATGGGGTGTTTTTAAGAAAGTAATTTATTTTATATCAACTTAATTGACATCTATTATGATATTTCAAATCGTTGTTCATTTAGTTCCCTAAATAATTACGGAATGGAAAAATACTCTTAATTTTAATTAATACGCTTTCCGTAGCTATTCCCTGTTCATTAGACCTTTAGCAAGCCCACCTTTAAGTAGAAATAAATGAGCAACAACGCTTTCTTCGCTATCAGTAATTGAAATATTTAATCACTGTTTTTATACAAGTGCTTGCCTCTTTACCAAGTTTAGCTTTTAATTGGATTTATTATGATTAATTTAAGAATCAGCAAAAACAGCAGGGTAGATGCATTTTTAACCAATATTCAATATAATATAATAAAGCCATATTAATCTGAATCGATGAAATATCTTATACGATTAGAAGGTTTAATGTAGTCCTAAACCTACTCCAAATTATGGACAATCATAATATGGTAGCTACTTCTCTGTCGTCTGGACACTTACAAATTGAAAGAAACTTTTCTTGTTCATGCCTTTGTCATTTTCAAATATCAGTGTCATTTATCGTAATGTATATTGGAGATGAGATTGAATTCTTTTGAACAATGTCAACCATTGTTGTACCATAGCTATATATATAGTATTGTGAGTTGTGACACCATGCTCGGCGCCTACTCGACGCAATATTAACAAGAATTTAATTAAAATACCTATTCATAATTGACTAGACTTGTGAAATTGATTAAAACTTGTCACATGTTTGATATGACATTTGCATTAATCGGAATAAAGCCTGGCTACATTAAGCAGCTTTTTTATCTACAGACTGTCTTGTTTATTTTCAAAGTATTTTTATGGACAGAAATTCTTTGTACAAAGGGTAAATTTAAATCTCAAAAGGCTACATTTGAATTGCAAGAGTTGTTTCGACTCTACAATTGATTCATATTTGTAAATAAAATGAGGCTTGTCTTTAAATCTGTACAAAGATAAATTAATAATCAATTAAAATTGTATAAAGCCATTCCGTTTATTAACAAATCCTTTTGAATACAACTTACTATCTTACTTGTTAATATATTTAAGGGCACTTTTAAACGCAGATAGAATATGTAAGCAGTAAGATGTTCGTTCTATATTATGTACCTTTATTTTGCTAATCTTGCTTTTACACATCTATAATGGTATAATGGCACACTTTTAATCGTATATTTCAACAATTTATCTGTGTTATTTGTAAACATGGAATATAAGATGCAATTCAAAATAATATTTATACTATATTCTAGAATTCTAACTTTTAATAGAATGACGATGAAAATTCTTAAAATAAAATATATAGAGCCTCTGATAAACTCTGTTATGTTTTATTACCAAACTTGTTAAACGTGTTAATAACTTACACATATAATATTATAATAGTTTGACAGAACGTCCTGTAATTTTATTATACCAAAATTTTTTTCAATAACTGGATTAAATTCAAACAATACTGATATGAAAAAGTCGGTAGCCAATATTTTATTGTTCAACTAAATTACGTCATCATTAATGGCACAGGCGGGACGCGAAGTAATCTCATCTACTCATCATATGTATTTATATTATCAACAAATCAATACACATATGGGTAACATTAATTGCACAGGCGGTGGGTCGCGAAGTGCTCTCCATAGCGGGGACGCGCGAAGTCCGCTGCGGCCGGCGGCTGGTGTCCGGGCTGTTCGCGCGGCCGCGGCTGCCCCTCGGCTACTCCTACATCACGACCGTCCCGCAGGGCGCCTGCAGACTCAACGTGTCCGAGATCTCAGCCAGCGATAATTATATAGGTGAGTAATCATATGTTGCACTGAAGCTGTGAAATGTTCTCGCGTTTGATTTTAATTGCCTGTTCTCAGATGTTTTTGGATTTTTGCAGAGATCCTTTAACTATGTACTTACCTGTTCATTTCACTTTAATCAACATAAACACTTTATTACAATGTATGTACTTGTAGGTGTGCTTAGGTGCTTATTTAATTTCACAATAATATAATGTTATGATAATTATAAATGAGCAAAGCTGTTAGACACTTATACATTTAGATTTCCATTAAAGAACTTGTTCTACTAAAATTGTACAAAGTTAAACGTAAGCCTGTAAAGCGTACTTGGAAACTAATGATAAATCTAGCATTCTGTTAAGAAATGAAACACTTAGTCCTGTCTAAATCATTTATCTTTGCAATGAATGATGGATCCTTGCTGACGGCTGCGGGACCAGACATTCATTCATTATTAACCACTCAATGGCCCTTTGATGATTGCAAATGGGCCGCGAACATGAGGTTCGTCACTTATCAGTATTGTCCATTCGATTGGCTGTAAATCACTTGTTTTTACCACAATAGCATCGCCTACCAACTTGCTGTATTTAAGAATAGATTAATCTTGCATTTCCGATTTATATAAATCGATTAACAGCACTTTGTTGAATAAACATTCGACTAATGCGATTCGAATGTAGGAGTTGTTTTGCTAACATAATATATTATTTGTTTTATGGTGATGTGTTTAAACTAAAAATATGTAAGATGTTTCGTTAAATAATATGTTTGTAAAGTAAAAGCAGTAATGAGATGCAGGTTGCTGTTAGTTTCTGTTGATGGTTCCATTATACCATTTAGCTTTACGTAACTTTTCATAAATTATCTTTTACGAAATAAGTGTACGTTAGAACATTGTTGCATGGTATAATAGTGTCCCTTGGTGTGTTTTAGCGGAAACAAAAGTTACACCTTACACTCTCTATGTTGCATTATCTACATAGATTGTGAATTTGCTGTTACATTAACGCATATACATACTAGGCATATTTATAACAAAAAAAAAGTGCAAGTTGCAACTAAGTGTTACAGTAATAAGTCTGTTAATGTTAAACTATATTAACTGCGATATTTTATGTAAAAAAAATATGATAATCCAATTGAAACAAGTCAAGAAGTCAAGTCCATCCAAAGCATAATCCTATTATTACAAAGGTAATTATTGTTATAGCGTTGAAAATAACCAACGGGTCGTACATAATGAATGGGGAGTTTGCTGTGAGCGCACCGGGGACATACGAAGCAGCTGGCGCCAGATTTGTGTATACGCGAAATACTGGCCTGGACTCTGTGTTCGCACTCGGTCCCTTACAATATCCTGTGGATATTATGGTAAGTTCGTAGTTAGATTAAGATCATTGACATTTACATGCAGTTTATAGTTGAGGATTTTTAAACATTTACGTAAGATCGAAAGTGCCTTCACCAGATTATGCGAAAGATCTTTAAAATAATCTGGAATCTGGATGCTAAGATTCATAATTTATCTAGTTTAGGAGACACTTAGTTAATGTAATGTGTAGTAATGATATTATTGCTAAGTAAGTATGTTTATGATTAAAAATAAAGGTTTGGAGAAAAGGGAGTCATTAACGTTAAATTTGAATAAGTAGGTAGGTGCTTTTAAGAGATGCAGATAGAGTCCGATTATTTTTATCGGCAATTTTTTAAATTCACAAAATGCTTTTAAATCTTACAGAACCAACAAACAAACAGTGTTTCATTTAAATTTATTGTACATGTTAGATTATTATTTTAAAACCAATGGAAAATATCAGCGAATTCGCATTTTCCAGACTAAATGAATAATTTCTTGCAGATTCTCTATACTCAGCCGAACCCAAGTATCAAATACGAGTACTTCACAGACGCAATACCTGGTGAGATCGATATAGAGTCAATAACAAAAGCTAGTCCAGAAACTACACCAAAACATATTAGACGGCATCATGGTCTTGACAAATCTAGACATCTTGGGTTCCCTAAAGAAACATTTAATGATGGTATTGAAGAAAATATTGTGGGTAATCGGAAGTTCCTTTGGAAGATCTTGTCGTATACGCAATGTTCTAGAAGTTGTGGAGGCGGCTTCCAGGTAATGATTTGTGATATTGAATCATAAGATTAATTTTTTGTTGGAAGTTTTGTCTTATTTAAGCAAAAATATATTTTTATATTCCTAGTCAAAATTTAAGGATAACATCCTGATCATAAAAATGAATCATAAAAAAATAATTTATAATATCTTTAAAACCAATGAATTTACTTTTACCAAGAATCATGTTTTACCTAATTATTCTTATTTTATGTAGATTTTTCAATAATTTTGAAGTAATATTTTATTTATACCATCCTATTTTCTGATGTTAAATATAGGTAGGAAAGTACCGATGCGTAGAAGTATCTTCCTCCGGAGATAGAGAAGTATCTCCCGCACATTGCACTGGCTCAGTGCCCGCGAGCAAGCGTCGTAGATGCGGCAATTTGCAATGTCCTCCGCGATGGAGGGCTACTACTTGGTCGTCCTGTCCAGAATGTGGACCGGCTATGACGAACAGGATTGTGGGCTGCGTGCAGGACCATTCCAAAGGAATTACCAAGGTTTGTGTTAGTTGTGTATCTATAGGTTCAAGTTCTTCTGGAGATGTTTTTCGACCTCAGCGCCGGGAGCCATAGATGCGACAATTTGCAGTCGCTTTTTGTTTTGTTTAAGAATCTAGTTCATTCCTAAACATTTGTAACGAATTTAACCGCATTTTCATCAGAGTTTGAAATCTCTTACTTTTATCAGCAACTTCAAAAATTTAACGTTACCTAACATTTTTTGTTTAGATAAGCGACGCAAAATGTCCTGCACCAAAACCACCAACGACAGAAATATGCAACATACCAGATTGTAATTCTGGTGGAATCAGACAGATTCATACGAAACGAACGAAACCACAGGACCAAGTGGACACATTTCGAGATGCTCCTGTGTATACGATAACTGTTAACAGCTCAGATTTAGATGTAGGACCGGAATATAGCTTTGCAACTGCTGGTTGGCTTTACACGGACTGGTCTGAGGTTAGTCAAGATCTTTTGAAATCAATTACAGTATTAATTCTTTTTATCTGTCTCTGGTTGTTTATTGTCAGGTTTCCTTAATAATTTCTTGATTTTTTATATCATATTGAAATATTTCTATTTGGTATCTGATATTTTGTATTTGTATAAAATGATGACTGAATAAATGAATGATGATGATGATGTTAAGAAGAATAGGTAACATTTATTGGTAATAATATTGTAGATAAATAATTTAGTGGGTAATTTCATCTGCAAAATTACGGCAATTGGTGCTAATGGAAGTCGTATTTACATTAGGGACATCATTTTGCTATTACTTTACAATTTGCGACATTATAATAAACAAACAAATTTTATTGCTTGTTTGTTATTGTAATAAAGATCTAATGACTTTATAACATCACCAATAATTGCAAAGTACCAGTAACCACAAAAAGCAATTGATGCATAATAATTTGAATTCAAATTATTTAAGCTAATGGATTCATAATATCAATTCCTTATAAGGTCCCTTTTTATATATGTGTAGTTCCATCTAGATTCTAGATGTATGAATAAAAATAACGAACATGTCAAAAGCTCTAAGAAAATGTCTGTATAGGTATTATACAAGGTGGGCCAAAAGAAATCACCCTATTGGAAGATGCTCTCATTTTTGCAAATGGCCGCCAATGTCAAATCTGTTTTGACATTTGTGTACTGGACAGATGTAGAATACAAGTGAACAAGCCATGGAGCGATACAGTACCCAATAACGCGGAATAATCGTGTCACCTTTTTTGCGTAACAATTCGTCGCCGATTCCCCGGCCGTCCGACACTGACTGCGCAAACACTGCGCCGTTTGGCCACCAACCTTGAAGAGTATGGGACCACACGAGACGTTGCCAAGAGTGGCCGGCCCCGGAGCGCCCGTTCTGCCGAGAATATCGCCGCTGTTGCCGAGGATGTCGAGCTGTCGCCGGAAACATGCTACAGGCACGGTGCACGCTATAGGGCCATGTTGACTGAGTTTTTTTCTGCCGCAATTGGACGAATTAGGACTGGAGAATATGTGGTTCCAACAGGACGGAGCAACGGCACACACTGCGCGAGCCATAACCGATATTCTGAGGGCGGCTTTCCCGGGTCGCCTCATCTCTCGTTTTAGCGATTTGCACTGGCCCGAAAGATCGCCCGATTTAACCGTTCCAGACTTTTTTGTGGGGTTTTTTTGAAGTCCCGTGTTTACATGAACAAGGCTGAGACCTTGGAAGCCCTCAAGGACAACATTAGACACGAGTGCGAGAATTTGTCGCCCGAAGTTCTCGCTGAAGTGATGAGAAATGCCATAAAACGAGCCCGTATGGCAATCAATTGTGACGGCGCCCATTTGGCCGATATCATCTTCTCGACTTAACCAATAAAATTTTAAAGGTTCAAATAAACATAATCAAAAAACAGAATCGAAGTTTTTCATTTAGAAAAAAAATGAGAGCCAAACAACATCGGATGACTTCTTTTGGTCCACATTGTATAAATTATGTGTTTTCACTTTATAAACAAAATATTGAATAGTAGGTAGACTAGATACTTATTTACCCACTTTCATTGGTTATAATGTTATCTATCATTCTAAATAGACTCCTTTCTAGTTTCTTAATTTTTTATGGATTGATGAACAATAATAGAATAGAATAGAATAGAAAACACTTTATTGTACAATGCACACAAAAACAGAATTAACAGAAACGATATGTAACTTAAAATAAATGTACAATTTGGCGGCCTTATCGCTTAAAAGCGATTTTTCCAGGCAACCTTGGGATATAGGAAAAATAAATCGGTAAAAAGGTAGATAATATAATTGTGTTTTCAATAAATGTTTTGAGTTTCGAGTTTCTCCCATTCCCCAGTGCACAGGTTGGTGTGTAGGCGGCGGTATACAAACTAGAGCGGTCCGATGCGCCGATCCTTCTGGATGCGCTCCGAGACAAGTTCCAGAACATTCTAGAACATGTTCTCCCAAAGTGTCGTGTGAGCCGCACGAAGGGCAGTGGTTTACAGGTTTGTGATGCTGTTTCTTTATATTATTGAAGTATTGCATATTTCTTGAAATTGTAATATTTGTTGTGTTCAAATTGTAGGGGATTTCATATCTCCGGGTGTGATGAACGTTTGTGAATATTAAAATCTTTATTAAAACCGTTTCTGATATTATAGTAACAGGTCTACAAGCAAAAATAATTAAACAAAAACTGCAATGCAAGGAACTTATTTGCTTGTTTTTAAGTTGGAAATCATCTCTGTTTATTATTCAGAAGCTGATAGCATAACAATTTTGTTTACCTTTATTTGCCATTGTTTTAAGCGTTGACTATGATACAGTTTTTTAGCACGACTTATCATTGCTTATATCTAATTTGGACCCTAACCTTCATAGAGAAGGGCTCTACATATTATCAGTGAAGATCAAATTTTAAAGTGTAATAAATAATGTGAGACAAGGTTAGATAGATTATCGAACACTGAATACCAAACAGTCACTTATTATTCTGTGTGTCGTATTAAAATGGTTAATGCATAACGTTTGTGTATCATTTACCTGTAATAACAATCGATAAATCTTAATTGTAAACATATCGACGAATTTTCTTCACTTTGTTTTAAAAATCTGCATTATAATACTGAAACAAACATGGATAAAGAATAAAGCGTTTGGAATTTTATGAGTATTTTTTACGTAATCAGTGTATGCAAAACTATAATTCTTATTGAGCTTATTACACTGACGTTGCAAGAGATGATGCGCTAATTTTTATTAACCCTGTACATATACAGATATAGGTACAGATATAAATATAGATTCTTTGTTATTCGCAACAGGTGATTGGTCACCTTGTACTTCTTGCGGTGGCAAACAAATACGAGGTGTATTGTGTATTGGCGGTTCTGGAAGACATTTACGGGATTCCGCTTGTAAGCCACCGAAACCCGAGGCAGAAAGATCGTGTGGTGGGGACTGTTCTCCCACATGGTATACTAGCGATTGGGGACAGGTATTTATATTGTATTATTCAAACTTTGCGATTTTATTCCGCCTTCTTTTAAAATAACTGGCAAAACTCTAGAAACTCTGAATAGACTCTAGATCGACATTTTGATGTCGATAGATTTTTAACAAATTTCAAGACTTCTCTATATCTTTCTATACTGTATGGTCTAAGATCTTCCAAATCAAAGTTAGACTTAAAAAGTTTTTTCGAGTTCGATTTTATTATTTTCTTGCAGTGTATCAGCAACTGTACCCTACACAGGGGGGTACAGCACCGCACCGTAGTGTGCGCCCGCAGCGAGGCCGCAGTGAACGACTCGCTGTGTGTCAGTGCGCGGCCGCAAGCCACGCGCCCGTGCGCGCACAAGTGTGACAACGTGACTATTGGTGAGTGTGTAGTGGTGGTTACAGTGTACAGCGTGCAGTGTATCAGTAACTGTACCCACCGCAACCGCTGTACCGCGCCCTAGGTATGTGTGCTGAGGCGGGGACCGGGTAAGAAAGAGCACGAGTAAGAAAGAAACGGAGCGGTCGGTACTCTCCCCCGCCTCGCCGCGCACATACCTATACAACGGTACAGCCACTGCGGTCAAGCTGTAGTGCCCGCCCGAAATGCAAGTAACTGTACCCTAGGCATTAGGGTACAATATAGAAGGCGCAGTGAGCGACTCGCCTCCTCGTCGGCACGCCACATACCCGTTTAGTTTGGCGATGACTGTGACAAAATAATATAACTGATGTTCCAATGACGAAGGATAGCTAAGATCTAGTCTCTACATGTTTTAGGCAGAAGGTTAGTGGTTAACGTGTTGAATTTAATTATTAATGTGGCTGAAAATTGTAGATTATAATTATTTCTTGTCGCGCAGCATTTCATAGATTAAAAATTTTGTAAGAAAAAATTCGTTAAATTCTAAGTAAATTTAAAAAAAAGTCTTCGTGTGATTGATAAGTGTAATTTTCTGTTGCAGAATCCCAAAAAGTGGAGACGACTTCAACCTATAGGACTACGATAGCAATACCCGAAGAAAAGGGTAAATTATTTATTCACATTTATTCTATTGCTACAGTTACTTTCAACTCGGTATTATAATGCCGGGTCCAGACTGGTGAAACGTAACATGCAATGTAACATTCTGCCTTTCATTGCATGTTCGCTGCTGGTGTGGACGCATAGCGCGCTCATAACGCGCATTCACTACGAACCTCCCGTAGTCGTGTTCCTTGCCCCTTTGTGTTCGTCGAAAAACCGACAAATTTCGGATCGCTCCGCGCGCGGCTTGTAATGCTCGTAGCATGCGCGTGTAATGCACAATTCGCGCGCACAAGACGTCCAAACTATGAGAAATTGTTACAAAGTGTGTTACCTTTCATGATACATTGCAGCAATGTGGACGGTGAATTCTTTCATTGCATGTTACATTGCATGTTACGTTTCACCAGTCTGGACCCGGCATAAGATGACACAAATTATAAAACTTTTAAGTTTTGCTCCTACAAAGACTAGTATGATTAACAGATTGGCATATTATGATTGTTTTAGACAAAGCATTTCGATAGCCATATTTTTATTTCAGAATATGAATGAAACACTTAATTTTTAATTTCCCTTTGTTTTACAGATTGCGAAGACAAATTGCGAAACTGCGCTCTCGTCGTTCAAGCCAGACTTTGCCATTACAAGTACTACATGCAAAATTGTTGTCATTCTTGCAGTGGATAGAATAATCTCAATACTTTTACACATATTAAAAAACTTAAAAAAGCAGACATAGTATTATTCTAACAATCTTATGAAAAAAAAATATATAGAACAAAACAATTGTGTACGTTACCTTATTAAATAAATCAAATTTTCATAATAATATTTTTTGAATATAAGAAATATTGTGTTCAAGTAATACTATAATAGGTTATATCATTCTTGGCGAGATTGAAATAGAAGAATTTCTTTATGACCAGTTTTATAGGCATTTTATGCAATAGGTAATATGTATGTATTTATAATTGAAGTAAATGTAAGGAACAATAGATAATAAATAATATTGTGTATTACGGTTACACGGTTATTGTGAAAAATCTTGGTGCATTTGTATTATTTATTATTTTTTATAGATATTATATTGAATTCATTTATAAAATATGTATTTTAACTTGAAACAGTTCGTATACTTAATATTGCGAATACCTAAATACGTAAATACTTAAGTATATTTATTTATATAGAATGGAAAGGAAGTTTTTAATTTTAGTTCTAATAAAAATTTCAAGCTTTAGTCGATCCCCTTGAAAGCAGAAAAAAATAGCACGCAATTTTGTTCAAAAATATATAAATACATAAATATACGTATACATAATATCTTAAAAATATATATATACGAAATCTGAACGAGAAATAACTACGCATAATTATTTTTATTTATATGATAAAATAAAATTGAAAGACTCTCTTTTCACAAACATTAGTATTTAAGGGCATTTTTAGTTGAATTTATTCGTTAGAGATGACATTTTGTATGATATTTTTTTTTAATAATTTTAGTTTAATGAAATTTATTTAACAAGTCTTTCAAGTTTATTGTTATTTTTTAGCTTTTTACTGCCATTGTAGCATTTTAACAATTTTTTAGCATAACGATTAGATATTTTAAAGCAAATTTAAAAGGTATCGGATTTATATTTATGTGATTTGTATCTATCTTTGTAAAAACGAATCAAGCGCTTAATTATCCCACAAAAAATAAAAACAATTGATTTGTGCCATTATTTTTATATTTACTTGTAATTTGGTGTGATATAATGTATTTAATATTAAGTTTAACGTTTATTTTCTTACAAGGATTATAGTATTGTAATAGGCATTTAACTTTAGCTTTACTTTTTGTATTAGTAGTACCTAATTATAGATTATATCGTGAAAACATTGGTACTTTATGTTACAAGAGATTTTGTACTTATAAGTAGATATTTGTACATAAAAGCGAAATAAAAATCAAATTTACAAGCTATCACAGTTTTATTTTACTATTTACATCCCATATATTTTATTAAAGACATGGATCTTGAGATTGCCTCTAATGAGTTCTACACGTAACTTTTCATTAAATAAACTTAAAGTTATGTACTATTGAAATAAATAAATTGTAGCATTTTATTATCAACACACATACTTTTATTTCCATTATCTTACATTTTATTGCAACAGTTTACAAAACGAAAAACACATTCAGTTCGATCTGAAATTCTTAAAGATCCTCCTTACCACGTCTATACAAGGCGAAGCCAGCGTACCAACTAGTGCTATAACAGTTACCGATATAGCTAAATCTGCATTTTGATCACCCAATCCCACTCTAAATGTGCTGTTGAATGCGAAGCATAGGCAGAGGAAAGCAGAACTCAGAGTTAAGCTGCCTAAACAGGAATGTGCTATCTTCAAGTAAGTGGGGTTTATGTTCAGCTTCGCCGAATATGCGTTGACTATTCCTCCCACCATGCTCAATACCGTGAGGATTAGGGATACTAAACCTGGAATTTTTTTACAGAAATGATAGTAGATGCATTTTTCCGTTCAGATTAGAATGAAACGTACATTTTTATTTTCGTTTGGGAAAATAATATTCTTACGTAAAAATTTCTATACGGCCACATTTTAGTATCATCAAAATAAGTCGTTCTCGACCGTATACTATATTATAAAGCATCTTACCAAGGATTCCATGAGTAGTTCTAAAATTATTTGGCACGTCCATCATTCTAATAACGCTGCCAACGATAACTGTCGTGGAAGCAACAATTTGTAGCATCCAATGGACGACTCTCCGGTCCTGGTAACTGACCAAACGCGCCCAGCCGGAGTGAGGGTTCAGAGACTGTATAGCTTGCGCCATTAAAATTACATACTGAAATGAACACAACGTTAGAAATATTTTGAAGAATTACGAGAGTTATTTAGATCCTACTAAGTACAGAACTTTGTTTTGTTGTTGCTTTTGAATACTGCTGAACCGATATGGCCGAAACTTGATTTGAAACAATATAAGTTCAGTTTAGATTTAGTTGTATAGGAAAAACACTGGATATAATGTTAAGCAAGCTGAAGATAGTATTATATTATATTGCTTCTACTAAATATAGTGCACTTGTACTATAAAATTAAATGTACCTAATCTCTTCGACAGTTTTATGTATACAAAAGTCAAAACTTACCATGTTACCTATACCTAATAAAAAAAATGAAAGTACTTACACCAATACCACATAAATAAACATGTTGTATCATTGTTGTCGGCAGTGCAAAAGAATGTATGAAGACTATAGCACCCATGACTGCCGCACCGAGGCACAAATTAGTTACTGTTGTAGTAACACTTAACAAGGTAACATATACAGGAGCAGGGTTGCCAAAGCTAATTCATCCAAATCCCCAAAAATCGTGTTCG
>CAJQZN010019815.1:0-24400 GCA_907164685.1 Colias eurytheme | reverse complement strand
AGGATTCCATGGTGAGTTGTGGTGAGTATGCTGGACGAAGGGACACATTTTATTTCTACAACTTATTGAGCACAAATAAGTTGCAGAAAAAATTTTATTTTCGATACATTAATATTAGTGATTAGAAATGTGGATATTGCCTGGTTATGTGTACTTTCGTGTTATCTGTGAAAATTTATGCATTCCAAGTTTACACAGAAACACTACTATATAAAACGTCCAATATTTATGTGAAATATCGGTGTTAAACTAACAAATGTTTCTAGGTGGTTCATTTACAAGCCGCCGACTGAAATAATACCATACACGCGATTGGGTAAAAACTTTACGTTTATAACTTCAGACGAGCCCGGCAGGTGGCGCGCGTCGTTCCCACATACTAATATTAATTCCAATTCTCTATTGCAACATACTTTATCGCCTATTTTTAGGGTAAGTTATGTTTTTACCTAAATTGCACATGAATTTACTAACGTTAAATGCTAGATTATACTCAAATATTTATAATTTTTTTGGATATTATCATTTTGCTTTTTTTTAAAACCGTACATAATTATCTAGTTACTAGCCACATCTTATCGTTTATATTTTAATAAATACATGAAAATCTTAGATAGCTCAGTAGAAAAGTTTAACATTGAGGATTGTATTTTATTTGTATTAGTTATATTACATTGAAGATTGTAAAACTTAATATGATCTAAAAAAATAGCAGAACTCAATGTAAGAGATTTGTTTCCCTATTTCAGCCGACATATTCAGATCATATAGCTATAGCAATATATGATAGAAAAAAGGATAGTAAAAACTTGGGTTCTGCAGCACATGGAGTGCTCATGGCTGATGAAGTCGGAGGTGTGTGGATCGGCCATACTGTCCCAGACCTTATTAATTTTAAACGTAAGTAGAGATTATAACGCACAAGTGATAAATATTGATCATTTATCCTAGTTATAATAAATGCGAAATATTGGAAGGATGTATCCCAATTAGGCCAAAATATCTCTTTGTTAGTTTGGTGGTATGAACAAATATCAAAAAACTATTTTCGAACAATGTTTTCAGGTGAACGCCCATTATTTCCTGAAGAAGAAACTGCAAATGGCCATCTACTTATGTGTCTATCAGTTGATTTAGAAACAATAAACCTGATTGCAAGATATCTTTCCCATACATCACCGCATTTCACCCATATTCAAATACCAGAGACGTTGATAAAGTATCTTCCTGAATGGAGTTTTCAACAACCTCCCTTGACGGTGTAAGAGCCAGCGCGCACTAGCAACTTTGTCTCCGCAACTATTTTGTCTCTCCACCCATGGGCTAGTATTAAAATGTGCGCACGTAGCGACGCAACTCCCCATACAATTGATGGGAGAGACAAAATAGTTGCGGAGACAAAGTTGCTCGTGCGCGCTAGCTCGTGGTTTTTTAATTTGGTTTTGTATACTCCTATAAAATTTATTTGTCTGTTGATTGTGAACGTTCTGATGATTTTCGTAATTTTTGTATTCATTTATTATGTTAATGATAAAAAATAAGCTTTACATTAATAAGCATTTGAATTTGAAAACTTAGTCTAGAAATTAATATTTCGCTCACATTCAAGGTCACGACTAAAACCGCTAACATTTACCACAAAAGGCAAGAGCCTACAATCTGAGTTGCATGTAAGACGGCCAGGGGACCAACAGTGCCTTTACAGAAGCTTTGCGAGGGCGAAACATATCATACTCGACGTGTATGGACAGTCTGAGAGTGATTATTTGACTACTGTATGTGCGCAGAGTTTTGGGTAAGATTTATAAATGTAACTATGTTTTTTTTAGTAAAAGATAAAGTATGCAATTATTTACTACTAATTAGTTGAGAAGATTTTTAGTTATAGACATCGATTTTTACTATCCAAAAAAAGGATGTGGCTTAACTACTTAAGAAAAAATATATAGAAAATTTCAATTGGGAATACGATTTTAGGAAACTAACTCGGTCTATATAAGTTCAAGTTGAGTTGTTTCAATCTGTCTATTAAGACTAACTTTTTTCACCAAAATTAGTGCACTTTTCTTCAGATACATCATCACCAATTTATTACAGTTCTTTATTTATTACAGTGTGCGCAACATAGAGAACATATCACTTAAACAACACGATCCCGACCGCGTGGTTTATTTCCACAACATGACAGACCGTATGAGGTTTGCTGTGAGCACAGCAGCTCATTGGCAAAAGAGAGGCTCCGGTCCCATACAATATTGGACTTGCATCAGTGATTTAGATAAAGAAGATACGAGAGGAGTTGGGGGACATCTGCTGTGTATACATGATTATAAAGTGTGGTGGGCGTTCGATAATTTCAAAATAAAAGAGCCTAATTGTTATTCGTTTTTTTATTTCACAGTAAACTCTACCTATAGACGTATAGTTTGTTATACGGAATGTTTTTCTAATAAACGTACCGCGTACGTAAGATTAGTTCCTAGACAGTAAGAATTTTTTAAATTTATTGGTTCAATTAGTAGTGACTAACTACCTTACTTCAAAATTATGGTTTTCTAAATGATAAGCAGCGGTCATTAGGGAACAGACAGTATTAAAATAAAACAATAGTTTATTATTTACGAATTACTTTATTATACAACAATTTTATTTACAAACATTCGCTTATAACATTGCTTATTAAACTCATTTAATATTATGTAATGTTACAAGCATGTACATTGATAATGCACTCAGAAAAACCGCAAAATAAAGCATCACTGGACTTGTACGTGATTCCCGTACAACTTCCTTGCATATAATTTAGCTTCCATTTTAATTCGTATGACACACATATTGATCTCTTTCTTATTGCGTGAATGTGCAAATTGACTTCTTAAACTTTACTAAGTACTTACAGAAATCGTCAATCTTTTTGGCAGTTATCATTATTTTTGTTATTATTATTTTGGCTAATGTTTAAAATTATACCGATATTTTAGTCCCAATAAGATAGACGATCGCCGTAGGTGCTTAGCTGAAATTATTTCATAGTCTAGCGCTGTTATTGTGAATATGGCAGTGCATAGGAATATATAATAATTTGCTTAGAAAATACAGTAATATCGATTTCGTTGTCGACTCTTAACACTTCTTACATTTACAATTACATATCATATAATAATATTTCGTTTCAAAATCAATATTTTTAAATATATTTGGCACATATCATCCACTTCCCCGTGCCGTCGTGAAGGGACAAGCAGGTCGATAAAATCTATATTATCGATAATATAACGAACTTAAAACTAAGAACTACAAGGGTTAACACAATATACGAATAAATATAATGATAATATAAATTTGTGACTTAAAGAAATACATTAGGTTTTAGTTTATTTCCGTTTATCCTTAATGTATTGAAAATAGTGTGCTAATAATAATATTCTTATGTAGATAGGCGCATTTAGTTGTGACTTCAAGTAACGCATTTTATCAACCAAACTTTATTGTTAGGACTTAAGACTGAAAGAATAATTCCGTTTATATAACCTCTTAATATATTATACTTAATACTCATATTAATTACTGTACGTATTTCTTCCATTAAAAGGCTATATTTACAATATGTAGATATCTAAAAATGTTTCCAAATACAGATAATAAAGTGTGTTTTTTTGTCCTGGAGGCAGTCGTTAGACTAATTTCTAAATCGGGCTAAAATATTCGGAATTTAAAAAATTTGCATCAAGATCGTCCACCAATCATAGCAATGAATTAGAAGTTCATGCCGCGACTCTCAAAGACGGCATTCTTGTGAACCATGAATCTTGTTTCATCTTCAGATAGTAGGAGTCTCTTGGGGAGGGACAGGTGAGGGCGTCTTCTAGAACCTTTAGTGCTGCGGTGGGGAGAACCTTAGCGCTGTATTCCGCTGCTTCTCCCGGCATCGTGACCGCGCAAGTCGCTGTTGTTGAACTTACATCGGAACTCGGGGTTTCTGGGCGGCTGGAATGTTATAATTAAAATATTACACAAGTCACATCGAATATCACTACACCATTTTTCTAAATCTTCGCAAAATTTTCCTAATAATTCCTAATACGTGAGAAAACGTCGTAGAGCCGAAGCCAATTTAATTTATATATTTGAGTACTTGTAATGGCTACTGTCAGTCAATGCTTAAAGCAACAATAGTTCCACCCAAAATGCAATCTAATAATTTGATAAACTATATAGTTTAGGCTCCAGAGAATACCTGGCGGGTTGACTAGACGGTGTCAAGAGCGCGGCTGACGAGTATATCTCCGTAGCGGATAGATCGGGTGCGTTTAGCAGTATGACGTGCAAGCGGCTGGCTCGTAGCACTACTATGTATCTAATCTGTATTATGTAGATTGTATAGTCTGTACTTTACCAGGCGGGTTGACTAGAGTACGGTGTCAAAAGCGCAGGCGGCGAGTATATTTGCGTAGCGGATAGATCGGGTGCGTGCAACAGTATAACGTGCAAGCGGCTGGCTCGTAGCACCACTGCACTCTGTATCTAATCTGTCTTAGCACTAGCTATGTAGTATGTAGGTTACCTACCTGGCGGGTTGACTAGAAGGAGTCAAGAGCGCGGGCGGCGAGTATATCTCCGTAGCGGATAGATCGGGTGCGTGTAGCAGTACGACGTGCAAGCGGCTGGCCCGTAGCGAGGCTCGTAGAGCGCGTGCTACCCCCCAGGTGCCCCAGCGGACGGCTGCTGCGCCCGCAAAGCTCTCGCCTGAACCTTCCATGCGGGAGAGGCTTTCACATGCCGTGTCTGATGTTAGCCCTGTGGATATAATGACGGTATTTAAAAACATTCACGAATTTGTTAGGTGACATGATACACTAACACACATAGTAATCGATAAAAAATATAAAAGTATAATACATAATATTTTCTTGTCTGATGAGGCCATAAAATCGACTTTGTTTGATAAATTCAAAAGCTTACTCTGTACTCGTATATTACTAGCCGCGCGCTTTCACCCGTGTACAAAGTATTTCTATACGTTATATTCTGGTACGTAACGAATTAAGATGGTGTATTCGTTTCGTAGTTTTCTCATGAAAAAGTAACAAACATACATCCAATATCCATTAATTGTTAAAAACTTTCGCATTTAAATTAGTAGGATAAAAACAAACCTATATAAAACAATCTGCCCGCATAAGGATGGTCAGCCGCAGCAGCAGCGAGCAGAGGCGCGAACGTCCTCGCGACCCGCAGCGCACCGAGCACGTTGCCTCGCAGCGCGGCTTCCCAGCACGCCGCGCCGCCGCGACCGCTGCTACCCGCTGTGTTTATTACTGCCCATACACCTGGAATAAAATAAATTAATTAATGACTAACAATGAAATACATTCAATTAAATAGTGCTTAAATACATTCAATTAAATAGTGCCGTCGTAAAGTCGGCCTCACAATGAATATAACAAAAACTAAAATTATGACGAACGCTACGGAATCTCCTATTATATTAAACAGTAAACCCATTGAATATGTAAAAGAATACACTTATTTAGGCCAACAGATATCCATAAATAATGTTATGTCGAAAGAAATAGATTCAAGAATTGGTCTTGCTTGGAAAAGTTATTGGAGACTGAAAGAAATAATGAAAAATGAGGAAACAAATGTATACATTAAGAAGAAGCTTTTTAACACATGTGTATTGCCAGTTCTTACTTATGGTTGCCAAACATGGTCACTTACCAAAGCGCAAAACCTGTGGCGCAAAACTCAAAAATAAGGACATGCCAGACGTCTATGGAAAGGAGCATGTTAAATATTAGGAAAAACGACAGAGTAAGGAATAAAACAATCAGAAAACGTACGAAAAGAGGATGTGAAAAATGGAATAGAACATTGATTTTCTGGTATCCCAAAAATGGAAAAAGGAAACGGGGGAGACAGATTAGAAGGTGGGAAGACGAAATCGTAGCAACAGCGGGAAAAACATGGACGAGAACAGCACTGAACAGAAAAGAGTGGAAGGGAATGGAGGAGGCCTTTGCCAAATTAGGGCAAACAGACCAATCTGCCGATGTCGACTCATCAGAGTCTTAATTAAGTTTTTAAATGCACATATTATTACTATTGTTGTGTCTGATTAAGGCTAATAAATAAATAAATAAATAAATAAATAGTGCTTTAAATAATTACAAGTTTGTACACCAAGCTTGTAATTGTGTTTTTTGTAATGTTTTTATTATTAAACATCTATTCATTACATTTGTCTATGATAATAGCGAAGTGTTATAACTTATAAGTTACAGGTAAATTAGCTTGGAGAAATTTTTGCATATGTAGTGGTGTGTATATTACTCAGATCTTAGAGCGCGTTTCCACTATATCGTTCTGGCCTATACAAAAATGTTTCGATATCCTAACATTACTATTTAATTTTATACTTATTCCTAGCAACACTTTTGTTTTCAATAAAAACAAGTTTTTATTTGAAAGAAAATGGTTTTGACTTTATAAAAAAAAATATATCATTCAATTTTACGTCCTCGAGCAAACGACAAGGCGACTACCGTGAAACAATAAAATATCGTGTCCATAATAATTTGTTTCATAATTAATATTTGACCATAATAATTACGAAACAAAACAAATAAATAAATCGTCACTTGATAGTGGAAAGTGGAAACACGCACAAAACCAGAATAAACCAGTTTACGCTGTCCGCAGGTGCCACGTGCATTCGTTTGGTAGCGTTAGAACATAAAGCACATTTCATTCAAAAATTATAATTATTATGTACGTAGTTTAATTGATAAATTTTGTATTTGTTGATTGTTGTTATTATTTGTTATTATTGTTATAATATTTGTTGAAGTGAATTACATGTCCCGCAGCCGGAGGCCCCAAATGAAAACTCAGATGTACTTAAAAACTACATTTAATAGCTAAAATGAGACTTTTACACCCATGTCTGCACGATGCAGACCGGAGTTAAAGAATGAATTTATACAGTTTAATAATTATAAAGACGTAAGCTTGGATGCTAACTAAGGGAAATCGCATCCACATTCTATTCCCGTGCGAACGGCGTATTCAGCAGTTTTGTATGAAGGCAGGGCCATAACTAGTGTTTAATTCGTGTGTAAGTGTTGTAACTTTATATTGTTAATTCAATATGGCTCCAGTGTTAAAACATGGTCGAGGCAAGCCTTTGACTTCTCAAACTAAAGAATTAAACTTTAAATGTCGTTTCTTTTTCAGGTTAGTAAATTTTTCATTTTAGTAACATTGTTAATGTAAAAGTTATATGTATGTTAAATGTGCAAATATTAAAATAAAGTCTCATCTTTTTCAGAGGAGAAACACATATAGTTTAATTTAAAATCCCTTATATACAGGGTGTCCCACTATTGGTATACTAAGCGCGAAGGGAGTAGTTTCGCATACACTGAAGGCAGGAGGCATATACCGCTTCTCTAATTTGCGCTTTTTTTGTCTATGAAAACATAATCTTAAACGATAGATCAAGTGCTGGTGGCAAAATAGGGCGGGTTGCTTGTTATGGGTGTACACATAGAGTTTTAAGAATTCATCTATTTGAAAAAAAAATGCGTCTGGAATTTTAGAAGTATTTTTTACGTACTCAGCGTATGTAAAACTATAACCTCCTTTGAGCTTAGTATACCAACAGTGGGACACCCTGTATATGTATAAAATAAAAACTAAAAATAAAATGTTGTTTTATTTTATTTGCTGACCATACACTACTACAAACGCAAAAATTTCTCCAAGCTAATTTACCTGTATTTATATTGTAACAATGGTAATATTCTAATGAGGAAAGCATGGAAAAAACTTAGGTACTATAATTTTATTGGCGTCCAATTGGATCATCATATATTTTGTTATGGAGACAGTAAAAAGCAATGAGCTGATCTAAACTGAATACGCAAGTTTTATGCATTTAATCATCGTTATAATTGTATACGTAGTATATTATTATTAGTCTGTGGTTATAATAAGCTAAAGTGACATCTGTCGCAATAATGCTGACAATACGTGCTACCTTTTGTTTTCCCATTATGGTTGTGAATTATCAATGTACTTAAGTCACGATAGATGGCGTTGCTACCCAAGGAAAGATACAATAAAACTTTATTGTATGGGAAGATACTGTAAAAGGTTTTGTAACCAATAGTTGTTTTAATTATTTAAGTAATTAGAATTATAAGTTATATAACAATTTATAATTTTGTAGCTTAGTATACTACATATCGTATCAATTTTTGTTACCACGTCAGCAAGCACTGCTGGTGTAGTGGTATCATGCAAGATTCCCATTCTTGCGACCCGGGTTCGATTCCCGGGCAGTGCATGAATATTTTTATTTTTTTTATTTCCTGATTGTTCTTATTTATCTATCCTTAATACGTGCCGTTATGACTACTAGAGGTATTTTATGTATTTTCACTTTTTAAGCGAGTTTCTGCAGTAACATTAAATCATTTTATGTTTTATTTCATACATTTTGAACTCTGCCATTTTCTGATACAATAATAGTATAACATAGAAATTAAAATTTAAGTACATTCTTTCCATGTTATGACGCACCAGTCACGGCTTCTCACGTCACGTCACGTCACGGGTAAGTATGTCACTATCTATGGATATTTCAATAAACGTACCATGTTCACCAGCCGGCAAGTGCTGTGCAGTCGCTCTAGCGGCTTCTTCCAACAGATCCTCTCTAGCCACGTCCAGCTCGAGTGTGGCCAGTCTCGGCGGCGGCTGGTCCTCCGGTGTGGCCGCGACGTGGTTCTGCAGCCAGGATTCCGCGAGCCGCGCGCCAAGCCCGCCTTGCCGGCAACCCGCTATCACCCGCCAGCCGCGGCTGCTGAGGTATGTCGCTATCTGTGAATGGTTAAGGATTATTATCAAAATGTTATGTCCTACGTGTGTTGTTATAATGAGGTTGGTACCTATCCTACTTTTTAAGTAAGTAAGTAAGTTTAACTTATAAATGCGAAAATTTGTAACATATATTATATCTTACGTATTAGACTAGGTATATTATGTCATATAGTGTACAAAATACAGTCAGATTTTAGAAACACATACTTAACTATCCAATGTCCAACTTCCTACATAAACGTGTACTTGTTCATGATATATCTTCGTTCCATTTATTATATGTATTATTTGCGTTCCATTAATTATATGTATTATATATCTATCCTCTACCTTAGGTGGCCTGGAAGAAATCGCTTTTAAGCGATAAGGTCACCTTTTGTACTTCGCATCCAAACAGACATATTATACTGTACATTGTCATATTAAATGGTGTGGTACAATAAATGATTAAATAAATAAATAAATAAATATCTTGAATGATCATTAAACGAAGGAGAGATTGCCTCCTTAGAACTTAAATGTTTACTTTACTAATAAAATCTGCAGCTACTGTACATTTATGTTCATTGTAATCACAATGATAACATCAAATTTAGCAAAATTACATTACCTATATCTTTATCGAATTTGCGTAAACTCTACTAACCTGTAGTCCAAGTGCCGAATCCACCGAGGTGACGAGCACCGTCTTCGCGCTGTCCACCGGCAGCACCTCCCCAACTTTCACCTTCCTCAGCAGGTAGAGAAGCAACGCGCCCACGATCGAGCACAGAGCTGCTAGCTGCAGCCCCAACGACAACCAAGTGAGGGGATCCATTACTGGCTGTGCATTATTTTGCGTCTGTGGAAAAAAAGAATGATTAGTTTTTTTTTCTGAAATCGGCAGCGGTTCAATATGTTAGGGAATGATTTTGTATATTGCGAATGTTGTGATATTTTTATTAATAAATTATTAAATAAAAGATTGTTATTAATTTTAAAAGCTTGTTTTAATACCTATCTCATAATATGAAATGGAGAGATGCAACCATGATGCAACATACGATGACGGAAAACTTACCAAATAATTTATCTTTAAAATCAATTAGCAAACTAATTTAATATGTTAATAAACTCATCAAGCTCATTTCGAACAGTATGAATCAATTATTTTGCATTTCTCTTAGATACCTTGATAATATCTAGGATATAAATAACATCGCGCCATTGATTTTCACGGTGAGAGCACATTGAGAGATACCTCTGCGATTTTATCTGATAAATAAATTCAAAGATAGTTAGATTAAACTCGTTTAATACAAAATAAGGCTGAATAAACTAATTAAATTATAGTTACATAAGTACCGCTATACTAAGGAGGTTTAACAACTAAGCACGGTGAATGATGATTGCTGGCGATTTAAAAGATTAAAGAAACCTGTTTTCATAATTAAAAAGTAAGTGTTCGCGATAAGGCATGCTGTTAAGGCCTACAATCTTTAGACTTTATGATAATTGCACAAGTGCGGAAGCTTGATATATTTCAAGAGATACGTTTGTAACACAGCGGTATAAAACCATATTTAAACTTATATCTCATATGTGTAGCGCTTTGTCATTATTATGTTGCATGGAATAATTAATAGGTGCTATTTCCTTCACATAAACAGAACAAAATATGAATAAAAATATTTTTTATTTTACACCAAATTAATGAGATGAGAGAAAATATAAATTACCCTAATGACGAAATAAAAAATATAAGTATAATAAAAACTAAAAAGTAACGCCGTATAAAACACTATCATGGGATAATTACATATTTATTATTCTTCAGTCATGTTAACAGTTTAACACAAAATATCGACTTATAACAGCACAACTATTTTCATATACAAAACTTATTCCAACAGTTTTCAGTCCTCACCTGGATGAGCATAGTAATACCTTCTAACTTTTTCCTATAAAAAACCAAATTGAACCACTAATCTTCAGGAAAACTCAACTGCAACTGTCAATTCTACTGACGATCGAACTCGTTTGTCAACAATATCTGGGGACGGATGAGTTTCAATAAACAAAGACCACAATAGCTACTAATTAGCTCAATGGATTGATATTTGATAACATAAACATGCAACGTGACAAAGAATCGCGCCTGGTATCTACTGTTAATACTAATATAAGACTATATATACCCAATGCGTACCTTTTTTGTTCAATATTAAAACATCTGATTGCATTCTAGAAACATTATTAAATAAGGTAGTCATGGTCAATGGTCACGGTACTTTGAAGTTAAGGAGCCAATTTTTGGGAAAACAAAGACCATATTGTGTTTTATTTCACGAATGATAATAATTGTAAGTTCATGCTAAGAATAGTCATTTTAAAATAACCACATGTAGATTTGAAAACCCAGTTCTCAATAGAAATAATATTAATTATTCGACTTCAATTGAAAATAGAGCGTCAATCATCATTATTCCACCGCGCAGTGAAGCAAATTTCTATTCGCAATTGATGTAATTTAGAAAGAAAGTCCTTTTAGTTGACGCTTAATGAAGGAAAGCGTGAAATTCGCAATGAGCGCATATTCTATTTAACGCAAGTCAAAAACTTCGCGATCTATTACGATAGATCGCGGCTTGCGCTATCCTTTTACTATGAACAGCATAGGTCCACAGGAGAGTGCCGAGCAACATGTCCTCTCTCTGGAAAGGCTCGCTGCCGACTGATTTTAATCGGGTCGCGCGCAGTGTTTTATAGTACTTTAAAAAAAATTGTAGAAAAATAATAGAGATACCTTAGTTGATTTTTTAAATTTTATCTTATAAGTAAGACATTATTTTATTGCAATATGTATAAATTATATTCAATAAAGTCAAATATCTTGGTGAAAATAATCATTTTGTCGACTATAATTTCTAAAAAAATTCACATTGTTCGGATTTTAATTTTGTAAGTTAGGAGTCCAAAATAAAAAAATCTTTTAACTAACTATTTTAATAAGGATTTTTGCAGTTAGTTAAAAATAATTGTGTGTTAGATCTGTCAGCAATTTCAGATATTTTTAGCTTCGAAATTGACACTAAAAGTGAAATCAAGTAATCATCGGCTCAGTTATCTTGATGGTATTCAGAAATACTGTATTAATTGAAAAAAACTCTTAACTAACTACATAGACAATAAAATTTCCTAAAATTATTAGTAATTCATATGTTTGTAAGATAAGTGGTTGATGGACAATCTGGTTTGAAAAATCACATATTTGAGCCAAACAGCGCACGGACCGCGTACACGGCCTTAAGCTAATGAAATGATTTTATCCAAGTAGTTACTTCAACATTATTAATCACAGCACTGGTATTTTCATTTCATTCATTTAGGAAACAATATGATACTGTTTCTGTTATTATATTGAAGAGACAAACCTAACTAAATTTTAGATACCTCGCTCAATAGATAGTGAGTTTTAAATTAAAATACAGTTAGATTTCATGATTTACAAAAAACATCAAAATTTATTCACAAAATATAGCATTAGATATCCTATTAGTTCTGAATCACCACAGAAATCTTTACAATATTAACACACAATAGAGCATAAATAAAGTTTTTCAATTTGAAAAATCGGATGTAAACAATTAAAATATCGTCGTCAATCGAGATAAAATTCACACACTGGCAAAAACGTGTGAACACAATGTTTTATGAGGTATTGTTATGCAGATAAACAAAGCAAGATCACGGCCAAAGGCGAATGTTAACTTTTGTCATTCAAGTTTAAGTATTTAAATCAGAAATGTTGTAAAACAAAATATTGGTTATTTTTATAAAGGGTTTAAAATGCGTGAATATTGACTTGGAGGTGTTTTTGATAGAAGCATAAAATGAATTGACAATTATTTTGAAACAATTGAAGACAGTTGACTCTACATCCGGCAAAAAGATACTCTGGGATATAAACAAACTTTACAGCCTATTCTCAGACCTACCGTAAACAATATAGATGAATATCAGAGTATGGCAACTTACGTAACAGCAGAATTTTATATATGAGATAAAAACGTTATTTAGTAGATCATTTACACTCTCCATATTGAGAAATTTTACTGGAGTTTAAACTATCTAATCTTTTAATAAACTACTGAGTACGTGATTAAGATTTTTATACAATGTAAAATGTAATTAATATCAAGGAATATTCAATGAACAGTTTACGTATAGTTTATGTATGTAATAATTATTAACAGTGCGCCAGCCGAGCGAGCGTTACCAACGTTTCGATATAGACAAATCACCGTTGCTCAACGATGGCCGTGTACTGATATTGGATAATCGGGTGTAAGGCATAAGCTTTTTTATGTAAAGCGAATAGAAATATGTGCTATGTCGTATATAAATACTAAACTATATTTTATCTACTCTTTGTCCTTGTTAATGACATGATTTACGGCCAGTTTATTCCGCTGGGGTCTAGAAATAAAACGTACATACTTGAGAAATGAAAGTGGAAGGATTGGTGGACGTGATACAGATTAATTTTTGTCGTTATAGAGGCATCAAAGATTAGTCTCAATTGTACTTATTTTTTCTCTTCTTAACTCATATTAACTTCGTTGATATTAACAGCTCTATATTATGTCGACGTTGAATTGTCGGAGGAGCAAATCATTCACATACGAAATGTGGTTATAAATGAATGAATTGATGACTGAATTTTAACACATTACACAACTTAAACGTAGATACTTACGTTCTATCGAAAGCCAATGCATTGTATAACAGCTATCGCTTATAAATTGATACACAAACAAGATGCTCCGGGAGGTATCGATATGCAAGAAGCATGTTCAACCTAGATTGTACAATTTGCAGTATTTATATTATCTAATTTGCATGTTAAGAGCATATTATTATGATAAGTTAATAGCTTTAATTAACCCGTTTTAATTATTTCGCACTCTGTTTAACACAACAAAAACTGATAAATCAAAATGTTTAGTTTTTAATAAAAGGAGTAAGGATATTACCAAATGCTAATCTTTCGCTGATGCTGCCGCTGGTTAAGAACAAATGTCTCCCATTTTAACCGACCTTATCAGTGTGAAAGAAAATATCCGAAAAATGTTCTTATAACGAATGTGATTCCCAATCTTATAATTATCGGCATTTGCAATGTATTAAATTAAATATTATGCCATCAAAGGATAATTACGTTACTTATTATGCCTATTGCCTATTACATACATCGATTATGATGCCTTGCATTTATTTAAATGATAATATTTCTCAACAATACATAATCGCTTCGTGTGATGCGTGCTAACGAACCAAATCTAGTATATTTGTTTGTTTTATGTTTGAAGAGCGTAAAGTTGGAAATCGAAGACGCCATTAAATTTTATTAGATGTAATAATCTGATTGCTTTGATGTAAAAAGTAATCATTAGTATTGGCAATTATCATAATGTTTAAAGTGATGTAAGTATGATGTAATAGATAATTAGGATTTAGATGGTTATGAAATAATTAAGGTTGCAGTTGCAGATGTTTTGGATCTATCGTACATTCACAATAAGAGTTGAGTTCACGTCATTATTTTTTATTCGAAGTTTAAATTTATATCAGATAATTAAATTATCATTATAATAGTAGGCGGTGATTGCTGAAAAGAAGCACTGAAATAAAACGTTATAAAATAAAGGTGAAGTTTGTTTTTTGCAGTGCATGCTTCAGACAAGATTACTGAATATGTGTGTTTGTATTTTAGGTATTTTCTTTTGTAATAATATAAAAATTACATCATTATCAAAGAAATTGTACTTTCTCTTTAATTGCCATGCAAATTGCAATACTACCTAATCTTTCTGAATTCATAGAAATTGCACTTCCGAAATTGGTCGCATAATAATATATTCTCCCAATCAACTGTCAATCAAAATGTTTTGCCGCGTAATATCGTTCGGTAATGATTATGCATGACGCAATGCCATTGTTTATTTATTTTACACCAACAAAGTGTTTGATTGGTGAAAGTGGAAAGTGACCTGTCTATTGGCTACTCATTTTTATTGTCTCTTATTTAAATAAATGCATATCATTATTATATTTCATGTAAGTACATGTGTATGGTTTTTACAAAAGACATTAATAAAAAGTTTCATAATACATGCTAATTATAGAACTTTTAAAAACTGATCCAGAGAATTAGAGCCTTTTAAAATAGGGTAATCCATACTAATATTATAAATGAGAAGGTAACTCTGTCTGTCTGTCTGTCTGTTACTCAATCACGCCTTAACTACTGAACCAATTTGCATGAAATTTGGTATAGAGAAAGGACATATAGGCTACTTTTTACCCCGGGACATAGGATAGGTTTTATCCCGGAAATTTCACGGGAACGGGAACTATGCGGGTTTTTCTTTGACAGCGCGGGCGAAGCCGCGGGTGGAAAGCTAGTTACCAATATATTAAAGTAAATGTCGAATTAACCTGTCAATAGACTTGCTATTGCAAGAATAATAATTTTGGTTAATACTTTCAAATTAATGCAGTCTTGTTGATGGACGTGAATTTATTCAAAGAACTTACTAATTTATTATCATGTTATTTATAAGGTGCTGTTCATATTCGGTGGCCCAAACTCTGTCATATCCGGATCGTAGAATGGAATATATTAGCCGGATTAACGAAGTGAACTTCCGAATGTACTATTTGAATATAAAACATTCTTATAACGAACAGTTACAACACAAAATTTTAAAAATAACTTATAATAATTATGCAAGTTTAAAACTATAGTCTATAATCAAGTGCCATTGGCTACTCAACAAGGTATCTATTGAAAGAGTAGATACTAATACATACTCTAAGGTTTAGATTGTAGATATATATGTTTTTATTTGTCTTAAAGTTTTCTTCTAACGTATCCTCCACTATCATCCTTATGTGTTATATTTGACTTGAGGATACAGACTGTCTAAATTTTTAACCAAAAACCGGCTGTCCATCGTGATGTGAAAAACATGTTACCATAATGAATATTTATGACAATTACTCTTTGTAGAACAAGAGTGTTAACAAATTTTAACCAAGCTTAGTTTAACAATAATATACAGTACGAAGACCTTGGCGAGGTAATTGTCCTCTGGGCGTGTTCAAAGAATGAGAGGAAGCAATCGAGAATTGAATAGCTTGTATTAGCTATAGGTACTTTATTGTTCATTGAGATAAGAGCACTTGGACTTTTCTCGAGGTTTTTTGAATGTAAGAAATGGTTAGATTTCTGGCTTTTGTTATGTTTTGGGAATATATTTTATAGGAATAGGAATAAATATTATATGTTTATATTGTTAGTTGTGTAAATTAATTTCGGTTCCTCTAAAAGGGGATTTTTGCAGTGTTAACTTTTGTTTTAGTTCTATTTTGATATTTTTTTTACTATTGGAAACGTACAAAGATCAAAAATTGTTTAAAAAAAGCTCCAACACTACAATCAGATCAAAGTGAGAAGAAAAGGATGTTCCATGTTAATCACCATAACGATTATGACTTCCTTAACAACTTAATATCTATAGATCTTTTAAAAACTTCCCTTTTTTAAATAGTTTCTGTTTGTATGGTAGTGAATATGTACAATAAATTACATCTATATTTTATAAATTTGGATTCATGTTTTTCATTTTATTAATGAAACTTGAAATATTTAAATGTTTTTACCTGAGCATATTTCTACAGAATTCCTTAGTAAAATAAAGATACAGACAGTAATTACCGAATGAGCAATAAGTAAATCTTAACCGTCTCCATTTATAGCCAATTACGGTTAGACCTTTGCTAATTGCTTACAAATGCTTTAGATTAATTTATACGAGTAATATAAGCCCAGGCACTGCTACTGAATTTAAGTTAAATTTAGCTTTACTTAGTTCTCAGAAGCCAGTGTAAAATAAAGTAGTATTTCAAGATTTCCCCACTTAAAAGTAAAAAGAAGATGACGTTTTGTTTCTTTCAAATATATAAAGGGTATGGTGTTCTAACAGCCTAAAAATATTGCTTAGTAGATATATTATTATATTATTATTTCATCACAGATTATACATATTCAAAAAATAACTAATAAATACATAGATGGGATTAACTCAACGTCTCAACTAAGACTCTACATTTTCTCAGTTTACCCTATATATTTTGTTGAAGGTATCTCTACCCTCTCCTACAATGCCCCTTAGCCTATTTATATAAATCATACAACACCTACACAATAACTCGCGCATAAACAATGTACCTATGCCAATAAGTTCAAACCATGAACATTACTGGGTAAACTAACATCGCTTTCCTGCCATACGATTGAGTTCAAACACCATGAAATTGTGGTGTATCGTAGGCGCATAATGATCCAGTCAAGCAAGATCTACGCTATAAAAACAGGGCCGTATTCGAATTAATTCTCCCCTTGAAGGCCGTTTGTGGTATTAACAAACTGTGGCAAATCTGGTACAATCAACTGTAAATTGTTATGTTCCGATAAGGCTTGTGACATGATGATTTTGTAATTTTATTATATTAAAAATCTTTGAAGTAAGCTGTGATATACATAATATATTATAGATTTAAATAAAAATATTAGTCTAGAAGTTTAAAAAATTTCATGTTTGCTAGTGCAATATGTGTGGTCGAATATGATGAAAATTTGACATATTTTCATCACTATAATAAAAGTTCAAATTACTTAATAAATGTTTCTAAATTCTGCATCCCTAAACGATATAAAGATGAGGCTTAAAAACAACTCATTCAAATACTGCCTCTGGATATATTATGCCACACCCAGTCACGAATTGTAATTAAAATGCTACAGACGTATTATTTGACGCGAATCACCTGCGGGCGGTGAACAATTATTCAACACTTCAACGAATACACTTCAAAGAATTTGGATTTATCACAAAAACACACACACATATTCAGTACATGATTTTTTTTATTTCACTTCTTCTATTTCTTATTTGGTGAATAATACTGGTTTTAATCTTATATATAAAAATGAATCGCAAAATGTGTTGGTAAGCGCATAACTCGAGAACGGCTGAACCGATTCCGATAATTCTTTTTTTATTATATTCCTTGAAGTACGAGGATGGTTCTTATGTAGAGAAAACGTAAACATGAACCACGGGCGAAGCCGGGGCGGACCGCTAGTATTATATAAAAGAAAGTCGTGTTAGTTACTCCGCACTTATAACTCAAGAACGGCTGAACCGATTTAGCTGAAAATTGGCAGGGAGGTAGTTTAGAGCCAGGAGAAGGATATAGGATACTAAATATGTACCACGGGCGAAGCCGGGGCGGACCACTAGTTATAAATGAAAATTTATTACAGAATTATAATAATTGAAAATCAATAATACGACTCTGTATATTAAATGCTTTCTAGGCAGTAGGTACATGACTGACTCAATTATTTACCATGTTTATAGGATTTCTCCTTTCCTTATAACAATGAAATTAAATCAACCCTGTAATTACCAGGTCACGTGTTGTTGTTGTTAACTTAAATTTAATTATAATTTGTCAATGTGAATTCTAGTTTGGCGGGCAAAGGATAAGTTAAAGAACTTTTTTTACACATTTTAAACAAATGAAGGGAAATTCTGAGAAGAATAACAACATTAAAACTAATGTTATGCTATTTTACATTTAAACCATGTTAATTAGTGTGATCTTTAAATGGTTGTTGTTATATTATCCATTTATTGATGTTAGATTTAAAAGTAATTTGGTTTATATCAATTACATACTTGGTTATGCTGAAACTATTGTAATTAAAATAGTTTAATCGACCTTTTTGTCTGTGACCTTAGGATATATTATACGGGAAGAAACAGATTAAATAGAAACCGTCAAATTATATTTATTTAATTTTATAGTTGATGTTTATTATACTAACGCATTTAATAAACAATTGGTAAAGGAAACAAATGCTTCAATGATTGCATGTTTATTTTCAACGTTTCTGTGCGTAATAAGTTAGTAAGGTTAGTTTTAACAAAAATGTTTTTAATTGTTATTAGTTAGCGGCACCATAGAAATAACAATATATGAATGGCAATTTACGAGTACTTCATTACTTCCATTTTGTATATTATATTCAATTATCTACTAACTATTATCGTAATGAATAGTAAGAATCCAATAAGAAAAGTAAGATTCGTAATTTTTTGCTCTATGAAAATAAACACAAATTTCGGCGAAAATAGAACGCCATTACAGTTGGCAACATGTTATACGCAACCAAATCGAATCATAGCAATATAACTTGCTGTTAAGTGTTAACGTGGTTAATATGCTGAGACATTAATCTAATGGAATTCGTGAGTGAACTGTTTGCTTCTGCCACTCCTAGCATTCCAAATGCTCGCATGACATACATACAGAAGGAGAACTGCTAGGTTGTTTTTATTGGCGCTTTTATATGTTAAATGGATAATAGAATTGATTATGCCTGTTATGGAAATGTGGTAGGTATTATATAATCTCTATCTTTGAGTATTTGAGAACTAATTTACTGAGTTCTTATAATGTTCTCGTATTTATATCTAACATTATTATAGTTATGTGAGGAAAATATAGAGCCTATGAATTATGACATAATTAAATATTTTCATAAATCGTGTGCTAAAAGAAAGTAGTTTTAATCATAAACTTTCAAATTACCAATTGGAGACCCCACATTGAGTTTGCGGCAATCGTATTGCAAGCTTGTTTCATAATTATTTTTATGATAACTCTACAGCTAGTAGTAATAAATTTAATTGTTGATAATTAATTAATCTAAACGAATATTGCATCTCTTAATTGAAATTCGCTTTTAATAAATATCTAATAACGGTCATCAAATAACTGTTATAACAATGATATAATAAATTATAACCTATACCAGTTCGGCCATTTTAATTATACGTGAACATAAAAACTATTCAAGAGTACCGTTCGGTGAAAGTAGCGATGTTATGATGTATGTCTATTATATAATAATCAAATAAAAATAACGAACTGCCTAACAGATATTTTAATTTAAGAAATAAAATGTAATAATTTCGAATTTATATTTCTACATATTGTAATAACATTTTATTTTAGTGCTTATGTAAGTGTTTAATTATGATCATTTTATAGAGAGAAGTTTCACTTTAGTGTATATAAAAGAATTTCTTATAGACTCTTAAAACTTGTACAAATTATTACTGAAAACTCTGGTATCGCACAAATAAACAAAGTTGTCATAGTGCACTAAGTACTTAGTTTTCGTATAATGTGACAGAGATGTAATATATTAACCATATCTCATAAACAACAAGTTAAGTGTTAACACTATTCAACTAAATGTCACTTGATAGACCAACTTTGTTTGACTTGGTAATAGAGTAGTTGCAAAATAGATTTGTAGTTAGTCATCACAAAACATGGTATTTGCAAAGCAATAATTAAATTTGCATACCGGATTCAAGTTCATGTCTAAATGCATTTAATATAATTGTTAGTGTCCCATTACTATTAGTTTATTTGTTTAATTAATAATGTAATAGACTGCTAAATGCTAATACTTCTAAAACAAGGTTAATTATGGATTATATAAAACCAAATTTACTAAAATGCATAAATTATTGAAATGCGCGATTGTATTATGCTTTGAACCAGTTAAAAGAGTTACACATACTATATATATATATAATAATAGTTACTCTGTTGTTATTTTTATCGATTCATTGATTATTATTCTTCTTGTACAAACAGTATTATTCAAATCATATTTTGAAAAGTGTTATCATCTCTCCAGTACCCGCTCTTCTTTTAAACAATTTAAAGTATTGGAAAAGCTATTATTTAACCATAATCTGTGGAATTATGTGATAAAATTGTTCCGCCGTTTCGTTCCAAGTGATTTTATTGGATATTTTGTAAGCGCTACGTGCCTTGGGTCCGCGGGACGACTAGCAATCTTTAGAAAGTATTATTTTTGTCACTGTGAAAGTGCTGCGATGTACTATTTGCTTACACTTGTCAGCACTATGCTTATTGCTTATGTAAAATGATAGTACTTGTATAAAAAAAGTGATTTTTAACATATTGAGCTTTTGTTTTTGGCGCTTGTACATTGATGTGTTAATGTATTATACTAATCGTGCTTTTAATCCTAATGTAAAAAAAAATAAAAATAAATCAATTTTTGGTTCGAGAAAATATGTATCTACTCTCCAGTACTCAATGTTTTATACTATACGCCGAAGCTTATTTAATTATGTATTAAAATAAGATTTTGTAAAATATTCTAACTATAATTACCTATAAAACACTTTTCAAATGAAGCGCAATTCATTAAATGGAAATAGGTATCTACTTATATATTTGAGTATTGAGTATGCAAACAGAAAGGCATCTAGTCGAATCGTTATGGTATTGGTTTACATGTTTACTTTCATCTTTATCATATTACCATCATCAAATATACAGATTTTTAGGTCAAAGTTCCTTTTATAGAATAGAGAGCGCATTATAGAGAATGATTCAATATATTATATAATTAATAATATACAACCTAACCCCCAATATATACTTGTACATGAAGAATGAAATAGATTTGTCAAATTTTATTAAGGTATGTATATTATTCAGAAAAAAAACGGTAATCACAATTGTAACAAGCTAGAATTCTATTAAAATTATGCTGTTGGATATCTTATTACACTATCTTTTCCTCAGCAAATAAGTACAATCATAGTCCAGTCTCGATGACTCAATAGCAGTATCGGATTGGGAATTGTTTTGGAGAGAAATTCTCGACTGAACTTGGCAACTTGCTTGGACCTAATCCATAGCAAATAAAGCTATGTAGGTCCAACATGAATATAAAAGTGCGTGGGCGCTGGAGGAAATAATAACGGCTTGTTTTTATTGACATAGTTACCGTTACACTCGCGGCCTTTGTGTTTTAAATAGTCAATCATGTGGCCTTTTTGTGTAGATAGATGGGAGATAGCAGATACAATGTTTTTTGTGTCATTTCAGGTCATAAGTCAGACAACCGCACACTCACGTCCGTCAATTTTCCTAAGGCTAAGTAAAAAAACTTTGGAATGTCGCGAAGTCTGTTTTTATAAGCATAGATTTTAAGAGGAAAGAAAACAGATTTCAAGCGAAGCTAAATGTCTTGTTCTTGTATTAGAATTGAATTGTATTTAATTAAGTTTATTACGAGATTTCCCATCAAGTGATAGATTATGAACGGAGGAACGATTTTATATTCAATTCACACAACTTGGAAATAATTTGCAATATAATATTGTATTATAATTTAATGTGGAATTAAATTGTAATTTGGTACCACTTTCTAGTTTCTAGTTTGTAATAAACATTCACATTTCAGTTAAAATTTAGTACCTACTCTCGATTTCTATCTTAAATAAACGAAATATTTTATTACAAACAAAAAGAAAGATATATTTTAATTGCCTATGATATAGTAGAGAACTGCCTTCACATACTGATATCGTACTTGACTCGTAGTCGTTATCTATTCAGCAAGAAGCATATGAAATCACACAGGAAAATATTAATTTACGTCCGAGGTTGGACTATAAGTAAATGCGTATTAAAAAGACAATTGACCGCAGCATGCAACAATTACATTCTATTTCGTGACGATAATAGACCAAATTCATACATATTAACGACCGTAGTAATATTGTAACTGCTATAACTCGTGGGAGGTTATGTGTAATTATAAATATGGAGTCAAGGCCATACAGTTACTCATACGCACTATGAGTGAGGTCTGTGAGGATAGCTAATTGCATCCGCTGATGGTATCAATGCACTGTACAAGATTTTGATTGCGTTGCAAGCGTTCTGCATTGCAATGACGGAAAGCAATTTTTCTTGTGACAAAATGTATACAATGTTTATGGCAGGTATACATGTGTATGAGGCTTATAAATTAAATTTCATTTACACTAACAAAAAACGCAATTAGAAAAAGGATGAAAATTTTATTTAATTTTCTTTGAGACTCTACATTTACCTTTAGATCTTTATAACACGGACGTAAGATGGTATTGCTCCCTTGATAACAATTTTACGATACACTCGAAGAGCCTTTTGACAAAATCTTTGCTTTTAAATAATTTCTAAAAGAAACGACATGAAAGTACATACTATTAACAAGTCTTTACATTAAATAAATAATTATTATTTTCACTTTTCACTCACGTGTAGGTTATTATTTTAAACTTATGACTCGTGACATTAACTGAACCTAAAACTTCATAACTTCTGCAGATAATTTAGTAGTGATTACTTGTTAAGAGCAAGGCATTTATTCGACCTCAATCTCAAGAAACTAAATGACATTTATAGATAGGATTTTCTTTTACTGACAGCATCCTAATGGCGATTATTATTATAACTCAATCTTGCAATCATTTGAGAAATCGTTTAGAAATTTATTTATAAAATACATTTTCAATGTGAGTTTATATAGAGATTATTTTTTTCTAATATGTGCTACCTACATGTAAATTAATCATTCCAAATAAGTTTAGGGCAAATGCTGAAAACACGATAAAAAGTTAAATTTAGCGTTAACATTTGGGACTTATTTTCATGATAATTTCACAAATGCACAAATGTATAATACTTTGAAAGTAAGAAAACGTGCTTCAATTTGAATGCGAAATAATTGTGTGAAACCGACTGCATGTGTTATTTTAATGGTAGCACGCTTTGTATAATGTTTGACAACTTTACTTGTACAAATATTAGACAAATGCGAATAATACCTATCACGGGAAGCAACGAGTCAATTTCAAGAACGTTAAAAATTTCTTAGGAAAATGTTAAAAAACCTGTTTCCGTAATTTCATTATAATTATAATTGGGTCCAAATATGTCTTATTTACATTTTTAAACGAAATACAACTTGAAATAGGTATAATAAAAGCCTCGAAAATTACTCAGATAAATCAATAATTTCCAAATAACCTGTTAGCGCAGCGTAGATAAAATATTTATTTTAGCTTGGAAAAAAACATCGTGTTGTTTTCACAAAAATATCAACAGTGTTATTAATATATCCGATAATAAAATGATATAACAGTAGAGCATTTATTATTTCCTGGGGTAAAAAGTCACGAAACGGTAAACGTTGAGTGTCGCCACCTTCCAATTTGCTGAAAGGAAATTACATGTTGCGTGCTTTTCCTCGTTTCGTTTATTTTCCTTTCTAGTTCCTAGTATTTTGCTGTTATACAATTGATATAACAAGCTTTAAAAATGTATGTTATTTTGTAGCATATGAAGCTGAAATTAAAATATATCACGCCTTCACTACGTAGTATAAAAAAGTAGCTTTCTGTGTTCGTATGTCCGTTCCGCGTTCGTATGCTTAAGGGCGCTTGTGCACTACAAGGAATTTTACTGTCCGGCATTCCGATTTTTTACGGTCCGGTGTGGCATGAAAAAA
>CAJQZN010019806.1:0-29139 GCA_907164685.1 Colias eurytheme | reverse complement strand
CTTAGGACAAACGCTCAACGTTCCGTTGCGTTCAACGTCAGTTGCGTTATCCCTATGTCCCTTTGTCCCTTTGTACGCTTAAATCTTTGAAACTACGCAACGCATTTTGATGCGGTTTTTTTAATAGATAGGGTGATTCAAGAGGAAGGTTTATATGTATAATAAGATCCATTAAGTAGTGGAGAAGTACTGTTATTTTTGAGGTTTCTAATGTGATGTCGTAAAAAATTACATTTATTCCGCTTACATTGCAAACGCAGGCTGAACCCTACGAGTTTTATCAAAATAATGTACTAAGTATTATACACGTTGAAAAGGTCTACAGAAAAGTCCGCGATGGTATATGTCTATCTCTTATGGATAACCCACAATTATAACTTTTTTTTGTCATAAATACTTTTTACGACAAATAATGGCTAATTTTCGAAGCGATTTTAACCAATACAGCATTAATCCTTAACCAATTAAATACCATGGATACATTGTTCATTTAATATAGATCTATATGGCCCTTTACACCGTATGATTTAAGTGAATATTTTCGAAGATATTACAGATTTAAAAATTGCGGGACGTAGCGTTTGCGGCCGCCCGGCTATGTATTTTATACCCGTGCGATGCCGGAGCGGGCCGCTATATTTTTATACCTATACAACGTTCACAATTTTTCTGTAGTGTATTTAGTATCAGCATTGCACCCGTGCGAAGCCGGGGCGGGTCGCTAGTTTTTATATATAAGAAGATAATATATAGATGAGACTTATTCAAGAAACACTATTGAATCGTCATAACAGTTTCAACATTTACCAAGATACTTAAGATATTAAAAGACAACATTACACAAAGACGCATGTAAATTTAGTTCCAGAAGCAAGCACAGAACCAGTAGTATATTCAGGACAGGATATTAACACGTGCTCAACATGTATGTATGAATTTGCATACATATTGAAACCTGAGATTTATTTTGAGACATAAATTCATGGAAGGAAACGTTTATTATAATATAATTAATATTTTGATATATATCATTTTTTGTTATTAGGCTCTAGATGTAGGTAATTTTGGCGATAGTTAAAAGCTATTTAGTCGCTTATAAAAACTATAAATATAACAAATAAGTTGCTCTTATAAAATATACGTTCCTATAAATAAAATAGAGCGTGTGTACCGAGCTTATGTGTCAGAAGTGAAACTTCTTTGGCAAGATTCAAAGTCAAAATCGTCGGCTTACTCTATGACGTGCCGGTATTGCCATGACTCGACCTTAAAATTTGACTCTGAACGCTCCTAAAGAAGTTTCATTAATATATTTTATACAACAATCAAAATCAAAATGTATATTTTTATACAACAATCGACAATCCAATAACTTTATTTTAATTATAATTAAAAATCAAGCAGACAGTAAAAACCGCTTAACCATAAATGTATAACGTTAAAACATATTTCAATTTAAAATTTCCCAACACAGATTAATTATTTCTAGAGCGTTTTAAATTAAATTCTTAACTTTTCAATTTTTCACTTTAAATGTTTTGTTTTAACTATTTTTAACGAATATAAAAAATCGATTGCTTTCTTCGACGAAGCCTAATTCCATGCTGGGGCAAAAGACGCGGATTCGATTCGATCCCGCCCGCGGCTACGCCCCGTATAGTTCCCGTTTCCGTTCCCTTGGGATTTCCGGGATAAAACCTATCTTATGTGTTAATCCAAGTTATCCTCTATATGTGTGCCAAATTTCATTGTAATCGGTCCAGTAGTATTTGCGTGAAAGAGTAACAAACACACACACATCCGCAAAAACCTTCGCATTTATAATATTAGTAGGATTTGAAGTTAGAAATATTGAAATCATTTTATTATAAACACCTTCTAGGACACTAAATCGTTGTCGGTCAGATTCTGCATGAGTAAATTGGCGCAGCCACTCCAATTTTCCTTTGTCACCGTACCATGACATTACCCTTGTCAGTGATAGAAGATATAAACAGCTGTGTAAGATTGAATTGTTTGTTAAAAATTGTTCAAGATATAGGCGTGAGAAATACTTAAAATATGTGTTAAAATTTATTCTAGACTAGCGGTCCGCCCCGGCTTCGCCCGTGGTACATGTTTACGTTTTCTCTACATAAGAACTATCCTCGTACTTCAAGCAATATAATAAAAAAAGAATTATCGAAATCGGTTCAGCCGTTCTCGAGTTATGCGCTTACCAACACATTTTGCGATTCATTTTTATATATAAGATATGGCTTCAAGAAAAATTGTTCTGGAAAGTTCGAGAAGTAATTTACAATTCAAGCTTTTATATTTTTATCCATTTTGAACGTAATTATTTTCCACCACAATACAAGTCTAGGTCAAAAAGAACAAGAGTCGAGCACTGAATAGTACATGAGTGTGTGTCACGGTTCACGGGAGTCAAGGAGCACATTTATATCGCAAAGGAATTATGAATGTCAATGCACAATGCACATTGCACATATTCCTTAGTTATAGAGGTGCTAAGCTAAGTGTTGTTTTAGAATTATTGGATAAAATAATATATTATTATAACACATACATTAGGTTCGTTTTTAAGAAGCTTTTGATTAATTTTGGCATTTAAATTACTCTACACAGATAAATCATAATGGTTTTATTTGAGACAAGTCGCGCGACCTGAGTTAATCAGGAAAAAGTCGCATAATCAGATCACTAAAATAACACTTATTTAATAACAATTTGTTGGTAAAATCATTTTAAAATTTCATAAGTATTTTACTTATTTCATTTATTTGTTTAGATAATATGTTATTGTATGTTTATGCGACGTATCGCAATTGTATTGTTATTTTCCATGCACATATAATACATAACATATAATTAACTAAAAATTGCAACATATTTGTTTTTTGCATTAAAAAAGAGTAGGTAACGAAAAATAAAAGAAAAAACTTCAACAAAAGCGTAATAGAGCCTAACTGATTAATCGTAAGCGAAGCGAAGTAATACATTTGAATTCCAATATCGGATAACGATAAATAACGAAACAAAAGCCCGTGTATATGTAACAGAAGTTAAATGAGCTTTACGATTCCAACTATCATTATAATTGTAAAAGTTTGTAGTCATGTATTAAGATATTTGTTGCTTTTTCATGTAAATTACTGAAATAAAGGGTAATCAATAGGTTCTTTATGTTTAAATATAAAATGTATGTATGTCTGTTTGTCCTTTATAATAAACTAGCAGTCCGCCCCGGCTTCGCCCGTGGTACATGTTTACGTTTTCTCTACATAAGAACCATCCTCGTACTTCAAGGAATATAATAAAAAAAGAATTATCGAAATCGGTTCAGCCGTTCTCGAGTTATGCGCTTACCAACACATTTTGCGATTCATTTTTATATATAAGAAGAAGATGAATTTATGTCTGTATGACTTTTATCCTATCCTATCCTACTAATATTATAAATGCGAAAATTTGTGAGGATGTGTGTGTGTGTGTGTGTTTGTTACTCTTTCACAATAATACTACTGAACCGATTACAATTAAATTAAGCACACATATAGAGGGTAACTTGGATTAACACATAGGATAGGTTTTATCCCGGAAATCCCACGGGAACGGGAACTATGCGGCTTTTCTTTGAAAACGCGGGCGATGCCGCGGGCGGAACGGAACTACTAGTAACCAATAACTGTAAAAAATAACATGTTTTTTTTATGTATTTTCGATAGCTCTAAGAATCGTAAACTGTTTTTTGAGCACGATTGTGACACATTGATTTAACAATAAATGGATCAACACTATACTACTGTTTCTTTTGTAGAAAATATATTTGAAGCTAGTAACATAGTTCAGCAGAAATTGGATAACGTTCGCACGTAGACACAATTTCTCTTACAAGATTTACCTCATATTAAAGGTATATTTTCAGTTTTTCTTCTGATAGTATTCTATCTCTAATATTTTTCCTTGATTGTAAGTTACACGTGCATAAATAATAATACAAAAGCAAATAAATAATTATTTCGAAATTGTCTTGATACCTACACATATATCAAAGACGTAAGACGGTATATCTGTACATTCAAAACAAATTGTACTTTATTAATCTTTGTAAAAGGAATAAATAAATTAGTAGGTAATTTTCTCTTGACCGCCTCCTTGGTACAGTGGTTGACGCGTGAGCGTAACACCGAGGGGTCCTGGGTTCGATTCCCGGTGGAGACGAAGAAAAAAAAATGTCTGGGTCTGGTAGGACACAGAAGGCTGATCACCTACTTGTCCTTAAATAAAATCGAACAGTGAAACAGATGTATAATGCATCTGCCCCTTATCCCACTAGGGGACTTCACTTTTTAATTTTCTCAACTCATTGCATTTACGAATTACAGGAAAGTATTGGAATAAAACTAAACTCTAAAATTTTTAGTTTTCTATAAATTTTTAAGAATAAAATATCAAACATTCCATAACATGAAGGAACAACGATTGTCTCATTATTAATTATTTTCTCTCAGTTTAACCAAAACACGTAAAATATATATTTCAGTTGCGAATTAAATGGGTCGAACTATGGGTCGAACGAAATGTCCACATAATGACAAACGATGTAGGAAAGGCGCGAATAATCGACTTTGATAACATGTCGAAGCAAACAATCTATTTCGGATAAGCTATCTTGGTTTATTTGTTATATTATTATGTAGAATGTAGATACTAGCTTTTCGACGTAAGTATTGACCAGTAAAAGCTTCAATATCATGCTCTCTGTAGATCACCATATTTGAAAAAACGTAATATGAAATTGTAAATTAAATTCACTGAAAATTCATATTTTCTTATCTGTGATAATATTGTGACTTTTTTCAAGAACTATTTTATCAAAATTGCTTTTTTATTACGTTAAATAATAAGCTTACTACTTAATAATCATTTTCAATTTATAGAGAAAATACTTGTAAGTTGTATTTAATTTACGTGGAATTCTCTCCACATTATTTTATTTACGAATATATAATACTTAAGTTATAAACGGATTTATTAAATATCTGCAAGCAGTGAGCGATTAATGTTATTGTTATTTTATTATTTCTCGTGACTGACATCAAAATATTGTTCTGATTAAAATTAATTGTTCTTCATCTTTTATCAAGCAGGACTCTACAGTTTATGAAACACTCTACTCTTGTTGTAAACGAAGATACGAACGTAACAAAACTCTTATGGGCTTACAATGGGCATTGTTGGCCCAACAAATGATCGTCGACGTTTGCCGCCATTACGGCGATTACGAATAGACATGTACAATGACGGCCGATCATAGACATTTCAGCTCTCTACATAGTCTACTGGGTACACTATTGTGTTGGCCCTTCTCGCCTAACGTTGCCTATTGTGAAGAGACTCCATTAAAGCTTTAAAATTTATGATAAATAGACTACTTTTAATGCTTTTGAATTATCAAATAAGATAAAAACAACTATTATTCTAAATCATAATAATTAAACACTTCTTAATAAAACGAATTGCGAACACAATATCCACTCATTCCCAGAGAAAAGAAAGCCACATATTTCAAATACAATACAGATGTCGGAACTTTCTGAATAATGTATACATTTAAATGACCCGTTTCCATCACGACGCGAATATCTTCTCGCATTAGTCAATTTAAGCCTCAGGGAGTTGGCGAAATAATTTATTTATGTATATAGCTAAATTTATCAGACTATATTAAATGCGCGTAGCAATATGGTCTTGCAATTTCTTTTCTGCTTTGATTGATAGAGGCTGGAATGGTATTGTTTTTCTGTTTATATCGTGTCTTTGAGAATAAACATAGTATATTGAATTAATTATGTGTAATATTATTATTTTATTATTACGTCTAATATATACTTAATATTATTATAGTGATTAAAACACTTGCTTAGTTAGCTTAGAATTTTGTGTTTAACGTCTTCTAATATAATTTATATTATGTCGATTTCATGATAGTTAATACATATTATGATAGTAACGTAATACTATGTCAAACATATAAACAAAGTCACATCATAGAAAAGATGAAATAGATATGTTACTCTTGTGAAATTAACATGTTTGTAGGATAAGATAAGGTTTTCTAAACGTTATTTTTTTCTATACCCCACTTTTGCCGGACGCGTGACTAACAAATTCTTTGGAAAGTCAAGTCTCTACGGAAATGCTTTCTATAGATACGTGATATTAGTGTAGGGTAGGTGATAACTTTGTCAAGTTCATAGTTTGGTTTAATAATTTTAGCTTTTGATACGGTGAACAAAATATATTCTACCCTATACATATTTGTCCTTATAATAATAAAATAGAATACTTACAATAATTTAATTAATGTACAAAATATTATGTCCTGACTGAATGAAGTGAATTATTCTAAATTTATTCAAAATTAATTCATAATGAGCAATAAATGTGCGTGTAAAATATAAGTAAATTCATCAGTAGGTACATGTAGGTATGGTTTATCGGTAAATTCATTGTTTGAAAAATTGTATTAATCTCTCTTATGCATACAACCATTAAACAGAAGCAGAATTAACCTAAATGATATTAAACCTCCATCAAACTCAGTAAATAAGTCGTCGGATCGATTTGTACGTTCATTAAAAGCCAAATATGTTGCTCTCAGAAATATGGAAATCGGGTCAGTTAATTCAGCAAAAGTGCCAAAATGTATGTAAATATAAAAATTGGATACCATTACTGAAAATGAAATTATGTGGTAGCAAATTTTCACTTAATTACATCTTGATCTGGTACAATTTGTCATTAAATATAGCGATTTTATGGTGCCTTGGTTGCGAAGTATGTTTAAAACTTTTTCTAACGTACTTTAATTAGCTTAGGGCCGATTTTTCAATCCCGAGATAAACAGTCTAATATCTACCCCTCGAATAGATTTATTCAATTATTTATCTAACTCATAACGGCTCGCCTATTTTTCAATCGTGATTTATTTGATGAACAACTATCTGACCAAATATTTCTATATTGGCAGCTCTGCTCTCGGAGTGGCGAAACAAACATATTAAATTAGTCAGGTTAGAGCGGGATAGAGTCAACTCTTGCAATTTGTCAACAACCGTCATTATGACTCACGTCTTGTATTGCTCTTGTCTTCTATGATTGTTGATTGTTGTTTTGATTCGAGTAAAGAGTTTGGTTAAATTTGTGTTTCAATTTATATATTTTACGATGGAAACGACATACTTAAAGGCAGCGTTCGGCAAATTTTCAATGGCATGGTCATCAGTACTATCAAAAACATCAATTTCAATATGATTTTAATTGATAATAATTATATAGAAAGAGGTTTAATTGTTAATAATTCTACGCTCTATGTTATGACATACGAAAATATCCCAAATTTGACGCATCAGTTGTCAACTCAAACGTCTAACCGTCGAATAGCGCGCTATCTGGCCGTTGGAGCGGCAAATAGATTTATTCCTCAAATAACGTAGTTATTCGATAGATACGTCCTATTCGTCTGTTGAAAAATTGAATATTTTGTTAACTGAAGAATAAAGTCTATCTAGCTGTTTATCTGGGCATTGAAAAATCGGCCCTTAGGAGATGATATAACGTTTTATAAAAACTTTGAAATAAAAATTTTTGTTTTTGTAGCACATTGATGATTAAATAATATTTGATATTTTGATAATTTACACTTTTAATTTTAATTAGAATTATAAATTAATTATAAACCTATGATTGCCATCTTAAAAAAACTACAATATGATGAAATAAATGCTGACATTATGGTAGAAACTAGAAACCACTTCCTATAACCAAATCCCTTGTGTGGTTTTGGTGTTAAAGGATAAATACGAAAAGCGACTTATTTCATCCCTAATGCCTTCCAGATTTATTTTATTTTTCATTTTCATCCGATGCGCAATAGAATATATAATTCACAGTGAAAATTTATTTCCCACGATAAGTGAGCGCTTACGTAGATTCAAAATTCCTTTTATGCCACATATCTCCTTATATTTGTGGTATGTTTTCTACATAATAATGCTACTGGTTTTATAGTCTTACTGTTCATCTTCATCAACATTTGATTTTCTTGTGTATTTAACGCGAGTATTTAGATATTAAATATACTGCCAACATTCAGAAAAATACTCCACATACCAACTGCGAAGAAATAGGTGGAGGTAGTTAACAAATAGCAATTTTTGATGACCGTCAAGACATAATATGACATCTTAGTCTCCCCGTGACCACCCTCGCTGTAAAATGTGCGAAACGTCGGGATAGTAATATAAGGAATAAATCACGTTTAAAATCCGTTAAAATCTGTTCGAAATTTAAATAAAATTTATTAGCTCTCGTACGTCACGTAGCTGGTGTTAGTAATAAGTAATAAGTTTTGCCTCTAGCTATGATATAAGTATAGAATTAATACCATTAAAAAAGTGGGAATCTAAATCAAAATATTATTCATCCTTTTCAAAATACATTTAAATTCTAAGACGAATACCTATTATTTTAATGTCATCAATGAAGGAATGTTTTATTTGCTTTTTCATTTCGATACTTTTAATGATACCTTTCTCAATGACTACTAAATATTTCCTCAATGGCGTCTCTAATTTAGATACTTCAAAGGGTAAGAAAGATATTATATTGGTAGGAGTAAATAAATGAAAGGATTTTCATAACGTGTGTAACTGAAAATAAACTTGAAATGAGTATAAAATTAGAAAAATACGTTGGAGTAATTTTCATCCTAATATTATCCAACAATATGCTTAATATTATCCTTCCCTGTTAATTAAAAGTACATTTTAAAAATTAAAATACTAAAACATTATATTAGAATTCTAAACTAAAAGCGCTACGTACTACGACGTAGCCATTTTAAAAACACCTCTACGTGTCCTCTACATCACTCGCAAATGACTGAAGTTACCTTAATTGCGCCATAACTTAGTTTGTTTTAGATTTATTTTATATTCGAGATTTAAATAAGGAATTTAATTTAATTACGTAGCATTTTTCTTAATAATAATAAAAGCGTTCGTTTCTTTTATTGTGACTTCGAAGGACTGGAATGTTAGTCCTTCAATTAAAAGATCTTGATTTCCCGGTGGAATACAAATAAAAAAATATTTTCTGAATCTAGATAATAAAAGATTATAGCGTATAATAAGGAAAATGTTATTGTGCAAGACTTTTTCATGATGATTTTTGTTTTCTATGAGCTTAATGATTTAATTTTGAATCCTTCCTCGTTGTAACATTATTTAATTATGTTCAATATTGTGTAATTAAAAAAAAACATCAATGAAAATTTAAACTTAAAATTTACCTTTCTAAATGCCTTGTCCTAGGAAAATAAATGCCACACGGTTTTAGAACTTGTAGCGGTCCTCAAAAACCTGTAAATGCTACGTAATCCATTTAATCTGGCGAGTGCTACGTCGTAGCCGATAAAAAACCACTTCTACGAGTCCTCTACGCCAGCCGCAATGACTGTCAATTTGACATGTTAATTGTTCCTGAGCGGTTTTAACTTCAATTTTGTTAGATTTAGTTTATGATGCCGGTTTTTATATGAGGCACTTAGGTATAAAGACTGTAGTGGTCGAAGTGACTGTAATAGAGAATTCAAAAACGTTTCAATTCCTCTAAAAAAATCTGAGATGGTTCAAATTAAATTGAAATATTATACAAACTATCCACAGATATATCAACTAGAATTTACAGTATATTTAACTGCCTCTTCAAGTATCAATTTCGCCATTCGTAATCCCAGCCCGTGATTATTGGTTCGGATTGAGCAGCATCTTCATCATGTAGTCTAGTAATTTGATTGGTGTATTACGGATCGTATCGAGCCGCGCAATTATATCGGAAATACGATCGGAATATAATGAAGATATCACTAACAAGCCTCTATCAGTTTATCGTGTAATGGCTCAGTGGACCGGACATCATTGTGTGTCTATCTAGTTGTGCATAGTTTGTATACTGCAGTTGTATTATACTGTGACATTGCTAGGTTTGGTTAGTTTTTAGGAATTGATGTTACATACAATTCTTTAAGCTCTGTTATTTAACATTGATGTTCGTTGGTTGGAAAGTATAATTGTGTAAAATATTTTAGGTAATCGTAATTTTTTTTAATTGTGGTTCTAACAATATTTTTATTATTTATAAAATTGGAAAATAATAAGCTTTCACGTGTATGGGTTATTTCATAAATTGTGGTTACAAACAATATTTTGTTCGCTGTAGGATTCGGCATTCAAATTAAATTTGAGCAATTCGTCAGTATTGCTTTAATAATGGCCTTATTTTAAATATTACATTTATTTAAAAACACATGTATTTCTAACCACATAATCACGAGAACTATATTGATAGAGCAATTGATGTGAATTCACTATTTTTAAAAGCAAAAACGAAGTTTTCAACCCTAGAATTTATCATATTAATCATTCAACAGGGCATTCAAAACTCGTACAAAATGTCTGTAAAACCAAAGCCACAAATACCCTACAAACTACTGTAAAACCAAACTTAACAACGTGACAAGAATGCAACGCAAAGGATGTTAGAAAACGTCAATTCCCCACATAATTCAACTATGTCGACTGCAAAACAATGCGATACACGTAGCAACACGAATAAACGACGAGGCCCCTGTCGTAAATTGCAGCTAGAACCGCTCTCAACCGGCCCGAGCCCGGCCGTAACTGGTTTCGACCGGCTGAAACCGGTTTTATTCAGAGGGCGCGTGACGGGAATGCGGCGAGCGACATTTAATAACATCGTTTGATTAATGTCGGTTTAATTTAGTGTCGAGTAGCGTATAATCGATCGTTTTGGTGTAAACCACAAACGTAAGATATGGGGATATATTGGGAATATTCATTTAATAGCAGGTATATTAATTTAATCCAAGCAATGTAAATTTATCCAATTCAGTACGATGAGAGTTGCCTGTACTTACGACAATATAATATTATGATATACAATATGATCTTTGAATTAAAGAAATTTGCATACTCTACTGTTATCTATTATTTTAAAATGTGAAACTTATACATTCAAATTACAGACAGTATAAATGCTTTGGATATTTTGGGTCATTCGCTCTTTGATTTATTAAATAAAATCCCACTGTAGCTTTAATATATTATGTAGAAAATGGACTACAATATTCAATATCCACAACATTCACTGAAAGTTATTTTGGTGGCCGTTACATACGATATCTTTGAATGTGAATTTCATTTCCGAGGTGAAAATAAAATTTATGCCTTACTCTGAGTATGCACAAATATATACGCGCAAAATTATTACGTTTCATTACTGCTCAGTGAGATAAGCAGTAATACTTTGTGTGATAAAGTTGTTGACAGTTGACACCATTTTTCTGCGTAGATTATTGTCATAAATAAAAATAAATATGCGTATATTCATTATTTTTTAACTATTTAAACACATATTATGTTTCTATACTCATTGTTGTGTGTATGTGGCATTGTAGCTACGAAACCGAAAAACCGATTTAAGTGCAGTTTGTCTTCTATGTCTATTGAGAGATTTTGCAGTTGTCCTTTTATAAGACTGTACTATTTCAGCATTAAAAGGTATGTATTTACTATTTAGTTTATTAATTTTTATATATTTTGATATTCTGTTTCAATGATACTTGATATTCACTAGACTGATCAGAGTTATTATTTAAGTGCTTAAATAAATTCGTTCGCAATTATTTCAATTTAACTTTGTATTTCCACAAAAATGTAAAAAGCCATTCAAAATTTAACCCAAAATTGAAGCATTTCGGTTCGCATTTTGTTAATTATTTTGCACAACAGTTATGACGCAAGAAAATATCTCATTGTCAACACAAATGACGCTCATTCCACCAAAAAAGGGTCAGCAATAAATTATGTCTATTGTCTGTTTGATGGAGATCCGTTGCAATTTACCGACCCATATTTTTCGTTTATAAATGTATATTTTTGTATGAATTAGTCTTTTTTGTATCGATGTTTCGTTTCTATAGAAATTAATGTAACTATAGTAATCAAATGTACCATTAAATGTAAACAAAATGATAATAAAAAGTCAAAATGTTAAAAGCTAAAAGTTCGAGGATTAATGGGTCAATGATTTCACGAGTCTATTGTTAAAAGAGTTAAGAGAGAGCAATTTTAATTTAATTACACTTATTTCTACTATTATTAAATTGGTAAAAGCTAGTAAATATGTTATACAAGTTTATGGGTAGAGTGGATTTAAAGCTTGTCCTACTAATATTATAAATGCGAAAGTTTGTGAGGATGTGTGTGTGTTTGTTACTCTTTCGCGCAAATACTACTGAACCGATTACAATGAAATTTAGCACACATATAGACGGTAACTTGGATTTACACATAGGATAGGTTTTATCCTGGAAATCCCACGGGTACGGGAACTATGCGGGTTTTTCATTGACAACGGGGGCGAAGCCGAGGGCGGATAGCTAGTAGTATTAGTGTATGTAGTAGTATTTAATAAATGTCAAGAGACAAATTGTCGATACTCTGATTCATTAACAATCTAGGATCTCTCTCAGTCGGCCATTTGTTTAATATAGTGACGTTTTTGTTGTTTAGGGTTTTTACTTCGTCAGTTTATTTTCATTTATCTAGTACTGGACCATTGTTTGTGTTTTATTGTATAGTTCAGAAATAAACTTATTTTTATATAAATGAATCCCATGTCTCCCAGTGGGGTAAGGGGCAGATGCATTATACATCTGTTTCACTGATCGATTTTCTTTAAGGACAAGTAGGTGATCAGCCTTCTGTGTCCTGCCAGACCGAGACATTTTTTTTTTCTTCGTCTCCACCGGGAATCGAACCCAGGACCCCTCGGCTACGCTCACGCGTCAACCACTGTACCAAGAAAGTGGTCAAAGGTGAATTATTAAATGTTGAAGAAAGAGGCAGACGGTATTTATTAAAATTACAAGTAAATCCTTTCACCTCTCATATTTTAATTCGGGAGAGAGTTTCAAACACATTGATATAAATCAACATTTGCACTTTAAATTCATCCTTCATAACCGTGTGCTTCTAGAATACGCAAATATTATACTGAGAAATTTAAGTTATCGAGTATGTACTATGTAGGTTTGCTGAATCTTAATTTAAAATTTTTTTTCGTCGTCAGCATTTTTTTTGTTTGAATTTTCATATAATTTGTCGCAAGTTATTTTTGTCAAGTCCAGTATTTTATTTTTGTCAAGTCGTTACACACTTAATTTTAAATATGTATTTTGTTTTCTTTCCGACATAGGTAACAAGTTTTATAATTTTACTCGACTTTAAACGATCATAAAAATAAATAAGCCGTTTTATTTTTGTTTATAATAAATATGAACTTGAACAAGCCCGTGAAAAAAATAAATAAAATTACGCTTAAACACTTTAAAATGTAAACGGATCTTAATATTCTGTCGAGGCAAAGAACTCTTCAGTCGAGAGAATCATAAATACCGTGAAATTCGTTTTACAATTTCCAACGATATTATGTTTATTTCTCACTCCAAGTCCAATTTGTAGCAATAATTCGAATTGGAAGCTTTTAATTATTTAAATGCCTATTGGTTTGTAAAAAAATGTCTTGCTGTTTTATATTTTTGCATATAAATATAATGGAATAAACGGGAAATAAAATACGACAAAAATCAAAAGTTAGTTCAAAAAAAAACTAATTCTAAATGATAATATTTTGTTTTACTTTAATTGCTTAGTTAATTTAAATAAAACTGGCATTTTCAATAACATTATTGATCTGTTAAACGAAATGTAACCACTGGAACTTTATTGGTCAAATTTATTAACATTTTTAATGTCAAAACCTAAAAAAAGGACTCCGACAATGTCCAATGTTTATTGGAGCATAAGGAAATAAAAGTGTATGACATACCAAAAAATAACTTAATCTGGGACTGCCTTTTTTGGTATAAAAATAAAATAAAGCCTAATATAACTATTCAAAAATAATCGAAAACTTCCTTCTTTTGATGTAAGAATAAAATAAACTATTTGTAAGACAGTCCCCAACTAGGATAATCTTTTAATAACGTAGAATCAAAGGTTACGTCTGTCCGTTTACTAAAATATCCTTGTCAAGTTCAAACGTCAAAGTACTTACACAAGAAAAGGCATAAGGTCATACTCCTACGGAAATGATTATTCTTATGTCAATTTCTTCGTTCAAAGTCCCCGAAATGTGATGGCCAAAATAATAAATGAATCGCATACAAATCTATCCGTGTTTATTTATTTACCTATATCTTAAAATACCTATTACTTGTATAAAATAATAAACAGGAAGTTAAGTGAAGAAAATTTATTTACTTAATCATTATTTAACTCAAACTCATTCTACTAGACATCTTTTATGAAGACTTTTGAATCGCTATTTCTATAAAACGATCGTTGTCATGGCAACCTTTGTATAAATACGTTAATCATTTATTATAATTTTATAACTTCGACGTTAAAAAATATAGCCATACCAGCTGTACCCTGCGGTTTTACTCGCAGTCAAAACCACGGATAAAAGCTTTCATTTTCTACGTCAACACCCATGACCCATTGAATTTGGTTGCTTTAAAAAAATAGCATACAAAATATTGGTCTTTAATTATTTTCGACATTCCAAATTTCATCCAAATCAGTGCTGTGATTTAGTTGTCAAAGAGACAGACAGACATTTGCATTTATAATGTTAATCTAGTCCATGTTCTCTTAAACCCTTTAAGAACTAAAACTTTTAGCATCTCATAGCCTAGAGATAACGAAGCGGCTAAGATATCACTACAGGGCTTATTTAATATTTAAAGCACTTGAAATATTACATTAATTATCTAGTGCAGAAATACTGTAAATAGATTAAGTATAATTATATTGATACTTGACTCACTAGTACTAGTTATAGTAGTAGTTTTATATTTTTCTTAGCTGTATAAATATTTCAAAACTAGATTTCCGCCCGCGGCTTCGCCCGCGATTTCAAAGGAAATCCCGCATAGTTCCCGTTCCCGTGGGATTTCCGGGATAAAACCTATCCTATGTGTTAATCCAAGTTACCCTCTATATGTGTGCTAAATTTCATTGTAATCGGTTCAGTAGTTTTTACGTGAAAGAGTAACAAACATCCATACATCCATACATCCATACATCCTTACAAACTTTCGCCTTTATAATATAAATTAGATATATCTCTACTGGGAATGAGCGGCTTCACTCGCACACTTGGATAGATTAATTATTTATGTGCTAGTAAAATCTATAATTTTACTTTTTAGCAAATCGCTTGCTTTGTGAAAAGTGCGACAGTAACAAAAATCTTTAACGTTTCTCATAATTATTAGTAACCAGTCTAAAAGTATTCTAAATGAAACTAAATTACATTTAATAGAATAAATAAAATTATTCAGTATTTAATATGCAATTTTTTACAAGCCGTGTACACTTTCAAAACCAACATACACGTCTTGGGCTCATGTACATCACTTTGTTGAAGATACATAAGCAAATATATACTTTCCGGTTCAATAAGCGTAAATTGACATACAGACATACATAATTATCTAATCTAATAAATATTATAAAGGCGAAAGTTTGTAAGGATGTATGGATGTATGGATGCATGGATGTATGGATGTTTGTTACTCTTTCACGTAAAAACTACTGAACCGATTACAATGAAATTTAGCACACATATAGAGGGTAACTTGGATTAACACATAGGATAGTTTTTATCCTGGAAATCCCATGGGAACGGGAACTATGCGGGTTTTCCTTTGCAAACGCGGGCGAAGCCGCGGGCGGAAATCTAGTATTTCTATATTAATACTTAAACAGAACTCCAAAAGTATCAATTCTACAGCCACCAACCAGTATTCTAACCAATACGTGTAGCAAATTGGCCGTGACGTCACAAATTCAAAGATACGCCCCCGGGAATTTATTCAATATGGATACAAATTTTGTTTTCTTCATCCACATTTACCCATTTTCCCTGGATCAATAAATAGCTCCATTCAACTGTTTATCCAATCTTCTACGGAAAAATGTATCTGCCATCCATACTTTTTGTATTGATATATTTTTAACCGACTTGAAAAAAGAGGTTCTCAATTTTACAATTTTTTGGGTTTGTAATCAGAACTTTCGAGTGGGTGAAACGATTTAGATGATACTTTTTTATTTGAAAGCTCGTGCCTGCCATAGGTATGGTCACATTTAATTTTTTTCCAATTCTGAAAATTTGAAGGTACTTAGGTAGTTTAGTTTTTTGTAAAAAAAGTTGTTGATAAATTAGAAAATATAAATTGATAGAGGATGACTATAAAAAAAACATTGGAAAATTAATGAAAAGTAATTACGAAGAAAGTTCATGAAGAAAGTTTCCCGGGTCAGCTATTAGCTAAGTGATTTTGCAATAAGAGAGATTGAACTATACAGGGTGTCCCACTATTGGTATACTAAGCGCGAAAGGACTTGTAGTTTTGCATACACTGCAGATCACGTAAAAAATACTTAAACAACAAAATTACGTCAAAAAATTTTTGCTAATTTTTTCCTGAAAATCCATGTTTTCATCTCTAGCTTCGCGCAGCCGGCATATACCGCTTCTCTAATGTGGGCATTTTGTCTATGAAAACATAATCTTAAACGATAGGTCACGTGCTGGTGGTAAAGTTGGGCGGGTTGCCTGTTATGGGTGTTCACATAGAGTTTTAAGAATTCATCTATTTGAAAAAAGAATGCGTCTGGAATTTTATAAGTATTTTTTACGTACTCAGCGTATGCAAAACTATAACCTCCTTTGAGCTTAGTATACCAACAGTGGGACACCCTGTATAGATATAACTATAGTTTGTCAGGATTATTATATTTTATCACTGTAAGTCCTAAGTATATATCTATAGGTTTCATTTTTAATTTGATTTCACTAAAAATATATTAGGCATAGTTTAGAAGGTGTAACATGGCATCAAACCTTTTGGTTCTACAATATGTTAATGTTACGGGTGACGTGATTGACTGGGCTTAGCCCAAGAGCAAAGTGACTAATTCATCACTTTAATCGGCCATTATTAAAAATTCCCGACAGTCCGTGGTCCATGTAATAATTAGTAAGTGTCTGAGATGTATTGATTGAATGTATCACTTGGACCGGGCAGTATGAATAATTCCCTACTCGTAGCCGGTCAATGTGATTTTGATGAAGCTAAGTCGACGTAAAATTACGTAATAATGTTCCGATTAATTAAAATTTCACCTTAAAGTTTTCACTTAATTTCGCATGACCTTTGATTTTTATCAAATACTAGCTTTCCGTCCGCCGCTTCGCCCACTTTGTCTAAAACGTAATAAATAATATACTAAAACCTTCCTCTTGAATCACTCTATCTATTACAAAAAACCGCATCAAAATCCGTTGAGTAGTTTTAAAGATTTAAGCATACATACTACATAGGGATATAGGGACAGAAAAAGCGACTTTGTTTTATACTATGTAGTGATCTCAACTATAGAACTCAGCAATTATTGCAATATTCCCGTATTTATTACCAGTGATACACACGTACTTGGTAATTAAAAGAAACAGTCATCTCATTGAAGCATACCCACTTCATCCAGACAGCATGTATATTTAGAATCACTCCATTCAACAAGTTTTATACCAAGCTATTTAAAAAGCGAATGAAATGATTTTAATACAAGTACTGCGTAATAGTTTTTTAATCAATTGGAATGGCTGTAAATTATTAATCGTACTCAGTTTTATGTTGGACTAGATTTCCGCCCGCGGCTTCGCCCGCGTTTGCAAAGGAAAACCCGCATAGTTCCCGTTCAATCATCATTTCCCGTTCATCCTTACAAACTTTCGCCTTTATAATATAATAAATATTAGATTTATATTTATAAAAAAGTACGTGTGTACACACGTGTCAGAAGTGAAATTTCTTAGCAAGATTCAAAGATACCAAAATCGTCGCCTTACTCCATGACGTGACGGTAGTGCCATGATGCGATCTTGAAATAACTTTCCTAAAGAAGTACTTATTGGAATGAAATTATACATACAATAATTGAGATTATTCAATAGCAAATCAATATTTGGTCTCATTCTTTACTTTGACAAATAATTTCCGAATGAAAGGGACAAAATGAAGCAATAGAGAAAATTAAGGATAAATTCGTTTATTAAGAAAGCTTTAAATTATAATGAAATAACAATGTTCGAGAAAATGAAATAATTCCTTTTAAAAGTAAAGACTATTTGAGTTGTCTTGGACATTATAAAATAGGTATACCAGAGAAAAGATTGTTTCGCGGACATTACATAAAATGTATATCTAGTTTGTCTTAGAAAATCGCTGAATTACTTGATATTATAACCCAAAAAAATTATATAAATTTTTTTAAAATTCAGCAACTAGCCACCTTGCTCCGCGTCACAAAATTCCATACAGCTTTAGTAAAATATTTGACATTAAATGCCTTCAAAGATTACGAGAGCTCCAGAGACTAAGTATTTTATCCTTAATAATTTATTCAGAGAGAACCCAGCGGGTACCAAACTGTCCTTATTTAAGACGTAAAAGGCACTGATAAGAAGGAATGGCCTGAAAGCCATGAATTGCCATTAGAGAGTCGTTTTCTCATTTTTCCCGACTACTAAATGTAGTTGGAGTAATTGGCTTAATTTTATTTAAGATCTCAGGTTCTATAACGGTTTTAGAACAGGCAGATATTGATGCAAATTGGTTGGGGAATAGAGATTTAATTAGGTATAATCAATTTATGAATGGTTGGTGAAATTATTAAAGAGGGCTAGCTTTTTTGGAGGATATTTCAGTTTATTTAATGTGATTGTTTATTCAATGCGATTTATTACATTTGTATAGGTAAATCTCTATCTTTGTGTTGTAACTCTGTCGAATAGTAGCTGGATATGTATATAATTTCGTGATACAATAAAAGAGTACCTAACTCATATTAAATAAAAAATATTTTTAGACTTTAATTCATTCATGAATATGTACAATACATCCATAAATGATGAGTTTTTAATTAATTAGTGTATGATGTTTTATATTATCCGTATTAAAAATTATTACATATCTTGCACTTCCAAAACCTCTCTCTTCAAATATAATTTGTATGGAGAACCCTGTACTTTTGAAGAAGCATTAAAACATCAAACACCGCGTGGAAAATTACAACAATTCTTTTATCCGGTTAATATTGCCCCGGGTTCAACGGGCGGAGTTTTAATGAAATTCGACGTTTTATATCTTTCAGCTTGTTGAATTATATATTTGTTCTAGAAACCGTGAATTATGTATGTTATAATGTTACTGTTAGTGTGTCAAATTGCTCGAATATATCTGTTGATTGTGGTATTGTATTTAATACTAGCTGTGCTCCGCGGTTTTAACTGCAGCGCTCATGTCGGTCCTAGCGAGATGATATAACCTATAGCCTGCCTCAATGAATGGGCTATCTAACGCCGAAGGAATTTTTCAAATCGGACCAGTAGTTCCCGAGATTAGCGCGTTCAAACAAACAAACTCTTCAGCTTTATAATATTAGTATAGATATATTATGTGTTTATATGCAGGGTTTATAAGAGAGTTATAAGAATAAAGCTGCGTAGTAAGTGTTTAGAATTCATGGGTTTTCATAATCACATATAAACGCTACGATTTGATTCAAATAACGTTCACAAATAGTTAATTGCCTAAAATCTATATTATACTGCTGCTTGGCTAAATCTATCTTAATATATATAAATCTCGTGTCACAATGTTTGTCCTCAATGGACTCCTAAACCACTTAACCGATTATAATAAAATTCGCACACCATGTGCAGTTCGATCCAACTTGAGAGATAGGATAGTTTAAACATGTAGGTACCACGGGCGAAGCCGGGGCGGACCACTAGTTTCTCTATAATAAGTTATCGCTTTGAATTCAAACAAACTTTTCTCAGCTATTTCGTTACCTTCAAACATCAAAGGAATATACTAGGCTATATAAATTTTCGTCTTCATCAAAGAGACGCCTGAATTAACATTACGCCACAGTATATTATCCTAATTAATTAATAACTCATCTATTGTTGAAATAAAAATGAAATTCCGCTTTCTTTCTGTTTCGACTTTTTATTCAGTTGGTCATACTAAGTTGGTGATCAGTCTTCTGTGTCCCGCTAGACCAAGATATATTTTTTATTATTCCCCACCGGGAATCGAACCCAAGACCTTCTTTTCTACGCACACACGTTACCCACTGTCCCAACAAAGGGAACAAACATGTTGACATAGTTACACAATAATTAATTAAGAGGTTGTTAGGGAAATTCCCTTTGTCCTCGTTTCATAGAAATTACCAACTTCCTAGAGCTTCATAAAAGTTTACCATGTACAAAGGGGCGTTCTTAACTAGCTGTTATCCCGACTTCTTCCTGTTATTCCACTTATTTTATGATAAAATAGAGCTTAATTAGGTATGAATAGGTATTGAGTTATTCATGGAAAAAGGCCAATATGTTTTATTGTAAAGTAAATAACAGCTTTTTATAAGCTCGCGCTTTCTTTATTTCTATAACAACTTATTATACGTGAAATATTAATTCTATAATCTGAGAGCCAAAGAAGGAATTTATTTGAATACTAGCGGTCCGCCCCGGCTTCGCCCGTGGTACATGTTTACGTTTTCTCTACATAAGAACCATCCTCGTACTTCAAGGAATATAATAAAAAAAGAATTATCAAAATCGGTTCAGCCGTTCTCGAGTTATGCGCTTACCAACACATTTTGCGATTCATTTTTATATATAAGAAAGATAATCTATGAGCAAAAAAATATATTTATGAACACTCTTGATACAAATAACAATGTTATTAAAATAACTATAAATAAAACTTTTATTTAGTAAAAATATACATACATACATCTTCTGAGATTTTGTGTATATTAGTCGTTTAAAATAAATATTAAAATAATTTGGAAAATCCAAAAGTGCACGCCTCATAATTTTTTTTTAATAAATATTTATTAATTATTATTTTTGTTTATTTAATAACAATTAAACCACATCGAATCAGACCCTGAAAAATGAAAGGGTTCTATTCCTGAGCATACTCAAGCGTAAGAGAAAAAAAAAGACTCGATTAGTAAAGTATTTCGGTCGCTATCGTGTTAACAAGAAAAAGGATCCGCACATACAGACACACGGACGTCCAAGACAGAACTTTTTTAAACTGTTTTTTAACTAGTTTAAATAACAAAAATGACATCAAAAATATCATGAACGTTAAAAATAGTGTTTTTTCTTAATATGTGTGTGTATGTATTATCTTACAAGTGCAATGTATGATACATAAAGACATTTTAAGTTTGAAAAATCAGATGTTTTGCGCGAAGTGACAGTAGTACCCACCTCAACGCTTCGCTTATGAGGCGTGCAAAATGAATGTTTACGTAATACTTTAATCATAGCAAACATTTTACAAGCCCTTCTTCAAAATAGTTCAAACATTATCTCACATCTCACATTCTCAATAAAATTGTTTAGCACATTTAAAGCAAAACCAGAACACGTTAAACCTTCTATTATTAAAGCGTTTAATTTTATTCACATCGAATTGCTTACTCCAAAACAAGGAAGCGTAATCCACGTCAATTAACGCAAATGCAAGATATTTAGTAACATCCCCGCAATTGTTGCTTACTTCTGTATTGAGAAATTCTAATTTACATTTCTACACTTTATACTACACTGCCACTTAATTCTAAAGCTTATCTTCACAGACATAAGGTCCTAATTCAATTAAACGACAGTCCGGGAAAGCCCGCCATGTTTTATTCGGCTGTCAAAGTTTGACAGTTCACTCGGAAATTCCGCGCGAGTTTCAAATTCTGCGAAATAATGACTTTTAGATTAATTTGATTCATTGTGATGGATTTACAGGAAATGGGGAATTGTGTAATGCTTTTCAATTCGATTCTATCAACTTATGTATTCTGTGGGTGTCTGTAGGATCTGTGAAATGGATCTTGAAAATGATAACGTCGACCAATTTTTATTTTTATTTAATCAACATCTCAATTTGTTTATCTACATGGTTAATGGTTATGGTAATGGTATTTAACTCTTTAATCACACAGTACAAAAGTTAAATGAATTCAACTTTATGAAAATTTTTAAACCAGTGAATACCTACACAAAACGTTTCGTTTCACACAAATATTATTCCAAAATTCCCAAAACTGATACAGAAAATGCATTTTTGTTTTCTACACTCCCAGTTTTGAGAAACGTAAAAATATAACGTGTAAAAGCGGTGTTTATTCGTGAAATGGCAGCGCTATAAACTCGCCAGAAATACCTAGAAATGTAATGTTCTGGAATAAAATGAGCTCATAGTACATTTTTACTTCACCTTCCGTACTCCACTTTGCGCTTGTAAATAAATTATGATACATTCCCAAGATAAAAGTTCTCTTGGACCGTCGCTGAGGTGAAATGGTTAAGTTTTCTAAAAGATGGTATATAGGTTCGATTTTCAGTATAGACATAAATATATTGGTTTCATGTGCTTAAGAAGGTTTCTTCAGGCATTTCAAGTAGATCGACCAGTGCAGTAGATACGGAAAAGTATCTATGCCATAAAATATCACTTTTGCATAGTCTTATTGGCCAACTTTTTCTGGTAGTAAATCTCAACAGAGATCAGCCAACTGCGTATTATGTAGGCCATAGCATACAGCTGCGTATTATGCATCATACAAAAAGAGCATGTGTGCCGAGCACACACAATATCAGAAGTGAAACTTGTTTGGCAAGATTCAAAGATACCAAAGTCGTCCACCTTACACCACGACGTGATGGTATTACTATGATGCGACCTTGAAATTTTACTCTCAACGAGCCTAAAGAAGTTTTACTTCACAAACTTTTGTAGTTTACTGGGACTGCACCTTTGAATACGAAATGAAATAGTAACTCCCATTAAACTGAAGTATTTTTCCAACGAAACACACTGTTATCGAACACCAATTTTATTTTTGGTCTTTACTAAGGTGTACATTATCAAACTCCACTCGGATTTAAAAGAAGTGTAAGGGATACAAGGGGAACAAAACAAATCCTGTTACATTTAATTATGCTTGCTAAGCCTGAGTGCATTGTGCAGTGCATACGGGAGTAAACCTTTGGTTAAAGCTTATTACGAGTTGCGCAGCTTAGCTTCATACAGCGACCCGTCTTTGCTTTAGAAGATAATAATTATATTAATTAGACAACGCGACTGCTTTTTTTTACGGTTCTGACTTGTTTTTTGCGTAACTTTATTATATAAGATACGGCTTCATGAATGTCATTTGTTTTATTTTTCGTGAATGTCAAAGTTTTTATTCATCAATTAAAACCTGTATTTATTTTCAGAAAGCATTTTAAAATATTGTGACTAAATAATTTCGCCATTAATTACATGCGAAAATTAATTATATGCTATATCATATATGTATGCGTATGTAAATATACAAAATTTACACACCTGGCATTTACAATTCCGTATACTATCATAAATTCGGTAGAATATAATTATTTAAGATTATCTTCTAATATATTTAGAAGAAATTCGAAATAAAAAATGGTTCCCTCTTGAATTCTTAAACCATTGAATTTTATTCGATGTTAGAACTCTGCTGATCGTAAAATTTTCTCTCAGTTAAATTTTACTAACATAATTTGATTATTGTGCTTGGAATAAAGATAAAATTTGCATAATAAATTCTTTGTAAGTGTTGAGTTTTATTCATTTATTGATTTTTATAACCTCAATGTGACTAGACTAATTTGAGAGAATTTACGAATGAACCCAAAAAAATTATAAAAAGCTCCTACATTAATTAAGTTATACATAATATTTTGTTTCATATTAATGATACGATACACGACAAAAACGGCAATATTATTGCGCGGCCACACACTCGACGAGTGGTATGGGAAGTAACGAGGAAAATAGGCAGAGACATAGTGTGGCCACGTTACTCGTCATGCCACTCGTCGTGCTCTTGATCCTGCTCACTGCTCCCTATTTTGTCGGTTTTTGCGCGCGAGTCAAAGGACCAGCAATACGAGAGCGAAAATAAACATTGGTTTATTTTCCATTGAGCAATTTACAATGTGACAGGATAATTTTGTAAATTTATAGATACGTATTATATTAGGTACTATAAACACGTGTAAGATTGTGTAGAGTGTAGACCATAACAAGACTTAATTAGTCCTTACTTGTAGCACCCGAAACTTCTGAGCTGTTACACCCACGCACTAATCATTACACCCACGACCCGTTCGCTTATTTAACAAGAAGCCGTGCGTTGGTCGTGAAAATCTCTTGCTGGATTAACCAACCTTGAATTTTTATTTATTTGCTTTAACATTTGAGAAATTAAAGAAGATAATAAATCGATCTCGGGACGGAATTCGAACCCACGTCTTTCGTCTTGCCAGACTTAAATATTCAATGCTATATGATATTTAAACCTCCATATATAATCTAGGAAGAAATTGATAATGAAAAGCTGCTACTGTATCAGTCCTTGTTTATGAAAGGCAACAATTAATAATTTTACGATCAATGATATTTTATGTATAGATACGTTATATACTCACAATATATCCAAAAAAAATGCTTCATATGCAGTGTCAGGCACACACAAATACAATTTTCATTTTACTTAATTTATTACATTGACAGACTGTATAAGAGAGATGGCTCTAATAAAATGATATTATAAACAAAAAAGACAAAGATAGTTTGTCACTTCCGCGCAGGTGTAAGCAAAAGTCATAAGAATTCGCCAATTAAATATAAATAAACAAATAGTTGCCATGGTAATTGGCATAGACTAACGACACAGAGGGTTCAATGTTATAGAATATAGATGTTAGGTTTCCTGCACAAGTAAATAAATGTGACAATTTCATTTACTATTTTATGATTATTATGATGTCGTATTACAATGAAAAAAAAAAAAATTTTTTTGGAGATATAACTGTATTAAGTATTTATTACTAGCTGTGGTGTTCGTTTTCGGTCATCATCATTTCACCCGATAAACACCCACTGCTGAGCATACTGCATAATCCTCCTTATAGAACTCCATAAGGACCGATCTTACGCTATTCGTTTCAAGGCAGTTCCCGAAACCCGTACAAGGTCATCACTCCAACTTGTAGGATAATTATAATAATAGTGGTGCCTAGATGAAAAAAAAGGATGAAATAAAAGAAAGGATGAAGTATAAGCCTTTTTTATCTAAAACACAAATAAAATTTATGTTCAATAGCTATTTACAGAAAAGCAAATAGCATTTTTGGTCAGTAGCGATAATCTTTTCTTTAATGTTTACGTATATTCAACATCATTTTATTTTTATTTATCATTTTATTATTGCAAAATAACATTTTTGCCATCACGATTTCATTGTATATAATAAATAGCTATATTTGTTAATTATATGCACTGGATGTAAACTGTGGATTTAAATATAAAAATAATCAAGTATTTACCCAAATCGAAATTAATAAAATAACCGTTCTATTTTCAATAATCGTATCTACATGATAATCTTTGAACACAGTGTACGCTAGCTTTGTCACACTAGTGATTGAAGCAATGTTTTATCCCTTTCATTATTTCAATACACGTGTCAAGCAAGTGTCATTCATAAAGAATTGTAAATTGTTATTTTTACTCTTAAACTGTAATAATTTAATATATTTTGCTGTGATATGATATTCCTTTATCTTTTTTTATTTTTTTGCACGAATACGTGCACTTTCTGAACACACAGGAAGGCATTTTCGACAACTTTAATGTACCTATCGGCATATACGCTCACTGGGACCGGTGACAATCTGACTGATTGCATTGGTCCCAAATAGGACCAATTCACGGAATCAGTTTTGGTGCGTTGATGACGTATCTACCTCTTGTTTCTATATATAATATCATTGTTTACGATACAGTTTTTAAGCCAGCAATAAACATTTTACAGCGCGATCAAAAATAAAAAGAACTATAAAAGAACATCGAGTTTATGCGAGCTTTGTAAAATTGTGTACGATAGGAGAATATTACATACTAGCTTTCCGCCCACCGCTTCACCCGCGTTTTCAAAGAAAAACCCGCATAGTTCCCGTTCCCGTGGGATTTCTGGGCTAAAACCTATCTTATCCGTTAATACAAGTTACTCTCTATATGTGTGCTAAATTTCATTATAATAGGTTCTGTAGTATTTGCGTGAAAGAGCATGGATGAGCATGCATGATGGATGTATGTGTAATACATATACATCCATCCTGCCAAACTTTCGCATTCATAATCCTACTAAAATTTTATTTGCGGAACTATGCGGGTTTTCCTTTGAAAACGCGGGCGAAGCCGCGGGCGGAGAGCTAGTATAATATAAGTAGGTATTTACAAGCACAGTATTGCTAAACAACAATATTAAAAGTAAACAATTTAGGCGCGTAGATTCTATATCGATAAGCCAGTAATTAAAAAGCCCGAAAACGGTTCAAAAATACAAGTTTAATTATTTTAAAATTCATAGCGTCGCCCAATATAAATGCTAATTCGACATATTTGTTGCGAATCGCGATAGCAAACCTTTAAATTCTGCGATACGGTTGTTTTAGCAACTAGATGTAAATAAAGATAAAATTAATACGAATTTTTGGTACATTGGTTTGTTTTGGTATTTTTATTTGTTTATTTGAACGCGCTAATCTCAGGAACTACTGGTCCGATTAGAAAAATTATCTCATTGTTAAAATAGCCTATTTATCGAGGAAGGCTTTTGGCTTTATTTTATCATACTAAGACCAACAGGAGCGGATCACTGCGGGTAAAACCGCGGGGCACAGCTAGTTCGGTATATTTCAAGGATAATATTGACTAGCAATATTTATTGGATAGAGGATGTAGGGAGTATCCTCCCACTACTTCTATGATTAACTTAAAAATCATATATAAAATAATATGTGTGTATGTTTGTAACTTTTTAAATGCAAGATCTATTATTAATGGAATTTAGAAGATGAAATTAAACAACTAAATTGACTTTCTATGAGTTTGACGAGAAAGTATTATTTATTTTTGTATGATACTGGAAATTGCTAGATAAGTGAAGTTTGAGCAAGCTAATATTGGTACGAAGTCGTTTCCACATAACATAGTTAATATGATCAAAACCGAGTGTAAAAGCTAACGCATAATTATTGCTATTAAAAAGTGTCAACCCAGTCCAGCTTAATTTGTTCTACAAATTATCGCGGAGTGCAAAAGCAAAAATAATCTCGAAAAATAGTTTTCTAATTTATCACACCCTTTGATGTTGGAAAGTACGAAAAGGTTATATTAAAACGGTTGAAATTCAAAATTGAGATTCCGTCGCATGTTTTTAAAATATACATTTTGAATTTCGTTCATAAAGTGTATGGTAGGTATTAACTATAATTATGGGAACGTTATTAAGAATGTGCGTTTATTTGTGAATACAAGCTCTTGCTTTGTTGAAGGGGTTTCTGGTTTATGAGTTGACTAGCTGTGCCTCGCGGATTTACCCGCATTGTTCCTCACCTATTTATCTTAATGTGATGATATATAGCCTTCCTCGATAAATGGGCTATCTAACATAGAAATAATTTTTCAAATCGGATCAGTTGTTCCTGAGATTAGCGCGTTCAAACAAACAAACAAACCCTTCATCTTTATAATATTAATAATAATATAATTAGAGTGTTAGTGAAGATTAAAAACAATCTTTGGGCGATTTTTAGTATCTACTTACCACTAGTAAATCGATTTAACCTGTATTATACAGGTGGAGGAACAAGGAATAGTCCTACTAATATTATAAATGCGAAAGTTTTTGAGTATCGATGGATGAATGTTTCACGCAAATACTACTTAACCGATTACAATGAAATTTTGTATGTATGTAGCTCAAGCATTTTAGCTAGCTTTTATTACAGGTATGGTAAATAAAGTTATTTAGTGTTGAATGAACAAATGTTTGAGATTTGATGGAAAGCCGATTCGACCGCTCAAAATTCTAACACTAAAAAAATATGTAAGAGAAACTTGTTTCATAACTATTTGATATAAACCCTTCCTTTATTTGATGATAATAAACATTTTTTCCATACGAATGATCCACAAAGAGCCGTGTTGCTATTTATACGGATTACTAGCGATTTAGAAAATCCTTTTGTTGAAAAAATTTCTTTTTCCTCGTGTATACGAAGAGAACTTTACGATGGGATCTATTTGACCCTATGAAGGGTTGGTGTAATTCATAAGTGAAAAGGTTAAAACACTATATAAAATACTTAGTATCGAATTTTAAATTATGGAGATTCAAAAATATTATCTAACATTTTTGCTAAAAATAAAAAAATTTTTGTGATTATTTTTGTCATCTTACGCAATAAAAATTGTTTAGAAAAGTTGAGTATTAGAATAAATTGTTTTTATTTCTTAATTGTACACAATAAGTAAATCCTTCTTCTTTTACTATATAAAATACTTAGTATCGAATTTTAAATTACGGAGATACAAAAATATTATCTAAAATTATGGTAAAAATAAAAAAAATTGGGTGATTCTTTGTGTCATCTTACATAATAAATATTGTACCTATATAAAAGTTAAATATTAGAATTAATTGTTTAAAAATCTAAATTGTACAGAAAAAGTAAAGCCTTTTTTTACTAATATTTTATAACTATAGTATAGTGTATATAATATATAGTATAGTGTATATAATATATAGTGTATATATATAGTATATATATAGTATAACTTAATAATAAATCTTCTTTTAATTCCGCGTAATTTCATAACATTTTAGTTCAAGATAAAATGTCGGTAAAAATAATACAAAATAATAAAGTTACGTCGCAGCTGTGGCCGGCTTATTCCAATGCGAACCAATATAGTCCGGGATACATCGCCCATTTTTGCAAGTGATTACTATC
>CAJQZN010019805.1:0-26756 GCA_907164685.1 Colias eurytheme | reverse complement strand
CTGTAGCGAAAACATTTCGCTTGCGCGATTCAGAGCGAGGTGTCGCTACACGTGCGTCAAGCTTTCATGAAAAAGGGGCGTGGCGAACCGCTACGCTTACATACAAACGGCGCGATGCACCTTTGTTCGAAGATAACTTACCTACTTGTTCTTTTTATACTATGTATGAACTAAATAAACAACTAGTGAAAAACATAAAACTAGGACGAAGACGTTTGTTATACATAAATAAGTAACACAGTAAATATAAGATTTTATCATTGAATAATAACTTCCTCGGTCCTCCCATTAGAAATTTATACGGAACTTTCTAGTACCTAGTGTTCGAGACTTACGATAAGCAGAACAACGCATTTTTATTCGGGAAGTTTCTTTTGAAAAAGTTAAACGATGGATTTGCAGACACAAATAATCCCGTTGAAGAGGAAATGGCGGGAAGTAAGTGCGTTTTCCTTGACCTTATTTGTTACACAAATCGGGAAACAATAAATAGAGGGACTCGCGTATGTGTTGGGTTCTGAATTCTGTGATTTGCTTTGATATAATCCTTCATTGAGTTAAGACGCGGCATTTCTTACTGTTGTCTGATGGTTCTTCAAATGAAATAGCACTGAACAGTGGTTATTATCTGCAAGCCTAACACGTGCTGGTTCTCATATAATGACGACCCTGTTTCTAAATGCTATATATGCTGTTTCTAAATAAAATTCTATACAACACATTGTATACAACTTCCAAATAAAATTAATCCCCACAGTCTATTATTTTCGTAACCTAAACTATGTCCCGCGGTTGGTCCGAGAACAAAAGAACGTCGCAATGTTCGACCCCTACGTAGGGTTATACGCTATATATCCTAAACCCTTTAGGGTTTGCTTTCAGATACATATTGAACTGTGCCCTGAAAATTCACTTGCAATCAAAGCCATGGGAAATATTTCATCATCTATCCTTTAGGGGGTTTATATTAAAAAAAGAAAGCTTTCAACTAGTTACCTATGCTCATTAGAAATTTCATCATTTTTTTTGGTTTGATTTATACGTGACACAAAAAAAGGTGTAGGTATTCTCTTTCACACTATCCAATTAAAAAGAAATCCGATAGGAATGTAGATCTTTCGATGGTTGTTGGACTTTTTTAGCTTTGCAATATAACTAGCGCTGTAACTACAAATTTTAATATCTGGGCTTTAGGGCTGCAGATATAGAAACTATTTTTATGTTACAGAAAAGAGCCATACGCTCTTTATATAATTTACGTGCTAGGGACTCACTAAGAGATCTCTTTAAGAATACTGGTATCCTCACTGTACCATCACAGTAACATTTTATATGTACACAAAAACGCAGACTTACATACAAGAGTAGGAGATGGACACTGATATGGCACAAGGAACAGAAATAAAATTGAAATGCCATTTTATCGGTTAGCGAAAGTTAAAAACTCATTTATGGGCCAAGGTATACTTTTTTACAACAGAATTCCTCATAGTATCGAGTTAAGTAGTGCTAAATTTAAAAATTATGTAAAAAACGTATTAGTTCAGAGAGCCTATTACAGCAATAAGGAATATATGGAAGATAAAAACCCATGGAGGGTTGTCGCGTAAAAACCACAGGACAGTTCTCTGGCATATTATGATAATATACAGTTACATAATATTTTGTAAAATTAAATTGTAATACTGAATACTACTGAATATGATTTAAAAGAGCAACTATGGAGTTTCTTGCCGGTTCTTCTCCATAGATACCGCTTTCCGAATCGGTGGTAAATGTAAAAATATGTATTGACGTTTCAAAAGTGCTTCTTGAAGAAGTCTAATTGAATAAATAAATGTTTGAGTTTGAGTTTGAGTATCAATAATAATTTATAAATAGGTAGTCAATGTATATTTTGAAGGATCCTCGCAGGGATGGCTTAGAGCCATTTAAATCAATTAAGATAGGTATTTTATAAAATAAAATAAAACCCGATATATTATACAACTAGCTTCCGCCCACGACTTTGTACGTGCATCCCCGTTTGTCCCCGTTCCCGGAAGAATTTCGGGAAATCCTTTCTTAGGGGATGCCTACGTCCTAACATCTACCTGCATGCCAAATTTCAGCCCGATACGTCCAGTGGTTTGGGCTGTGCGTTGATAGATCACTATATCAGACAGTGTCTGACAGACACCTTTGAGTTTTATATATATATAGATAAAGAGTAAATAAATATTTCTATAAGTTATTTAGAAACTTATTATAACGTGATATATGTAAACCGAAATCGAATAAAAAAGCCCATCAAAGTAATTTCTTCTTCTGAGGTACACAAAAAGCACAACATAGGTGCTTTTTGTGTAAGTACCTCTGATAAAATAGTCTCCATGCACTATGCACAGCAGTTTCCAAGATATCAATAGGTTTTAACAAGATAATGAATCATCAAAACTAGGTAAGATTTACACCGTCAGCATACAGGCTACAGCCAACTCCGTAGTTAATTAAAGTTTTTCTATAGAATCGCAAGTCCAACTGAGATTGCAGTTTTTAATGCTAATTTGAATAAGGAATTAAATTAAAATGCTTACAGCGCTTGTTTACCATTGTTATACAAGTTTTGTTTGTATTAAAAATGATATTTTGCTGCCCTGATATTTAATAGTTTTTTTAAAGTGAAACTTTTATTACATCGTCTCAAACTTTTTGGTCTGTGTAGCGCATGTCGCGTGTATCGCGGCTAGGTATACCTACTCGGCAGCCGACCGTCACGCGACATGCGCTACACAAAGCAGTGTTCGGAACCGTTCGAACAGTTTCACTTTTACCGTGGTTTCATAAAACCACACAACATTTTTTTTTGAATCAGCAGTTTAAGGTTAACTACTAATTAATGGGTTAGTGAAATTCAAACACTGAATTATTTCGTTTAAAACTAGTAGGTTAAGCTATGAAGCTTTACTAAATAAAAACCTACATTCTGTTTAGTACAGTGTTATAATATTATTATCTATGAATCTGTTTTCGTCTACTGTCTACACGCATACAAAATTAATTGAGGTAGTTCACGTTTTTAGTAACTAGATATTGCATGAGTGAGCATTAAATAATTTGATAACTTATACAAAATTTTTATCAAATTAAACATGACTACCAATAGATATTGGCTTAACAAGGTGTTTTAAAGATAATATTGTTTCAATAATGTTAATTATTTTCAATGTAGTTTGTTAAGTATATCATTAAAAAAATAACATCATAGAGCCATAGTCACTGAAAAAAAAACCACAAAAAACTCTACAAATCACTACATAGTATAAAACAAAGTCACTTTCGCTGTCCCTATATCCCTATTTCCTATGTATGCTTAAATCTTTAAAACTACGCAAAGGATTTTGATGCGGTTTTTTTATAGATAAAGTGTTTCAAGAGGAAGGTTTTAGTATAGGTAATAGGTATAATTCAAATTCAAATTCAAAATTCAAAATTCTTTATTTGGAACAATAAAAACAAAGATACAAAAAACTTTATGAACGATGGCACCTATAAAAGCTTAAAAAAGCTGTGTGTGATTAGGTTTAGACACGGTTTAGACATAGCGGGCAAAGCCGTGGGCGTATGGCTAGTAAAATAAAAATAAAAACAAAAGAAACATTACTTTCTCTCAAAATCTTATTTCAAAATATAATGGTAGCCGTGATCATTCACAAGGCTATTTATGTAGAATCAAACATAATTGTAACAAATCGCCTTTATTGTAAGGACATTTATTTACAAGTGGAAAGGGTTGAAAACAAGAAAGAAAGGGCCAGCGGAAATGGGTTGGAAATAATTTAATTAATCCACGGAATTCAAAAGCTAATTAAATTCCAAGCGAATTATTTACTCTTTATAGTTAACTGTTCTGTTGACAATGTTGGAGTCGTTCGGGTTGAGTTAAAACCACTAGACGTTTTATTAAACAAGTTACATTTTGTGACGTTTGTTTTGTTTTATTTGATGTGTTGTCTATGGTTTTTTGTATGATATATTTTTAAAAGGTTATGACGAGTTTCTATTCTAGTCGACGTGTCTTTGGTTTTATACGATGTGCGTTGTCTATGATTTTGATGATATGTATTTTAAGGTTATGGGTTTTAACCCGCCTTTATTCGTTTCACCTGTATGTTTGTATGCTTCTAACCGACTACTTTAGATTTTGAACCACTTTATACAGGCAGATTTAATTTAAACTTTCTATACAAGGATCGGTCACAATACAATAATGTCATCAGATCTTATTATAGCGTGCTTTCTTTTCTTGTAATTAATTATTTAGTGTTTATTATTATCGTGAGTAGCTTGGAATTAGTTAGAGTTTTAAAGTGTAAAATTGATTTTAAACTCGTCACAATTCTAGATATTTTTACGTACTAACATTTAAAAATAGAAGTAACTTGGCTACAATTCAAAATGTATGTGCACAGTACAATGCAGATTTGACGAAAATATATTTCATCGCGATGCGTGCAGTGGAACGCAGGTGAAAGTCATTATAAGAAGACAGTTGAATTTCAGCAACCGGACAATCTGATTATTTTAAAAGTATTCATTAACCAAAACAAAGTCGTCTCCCGCTATCTATCTGTCCCTATGTAATAAATCTTTAAAACTACTCAAGTAGGTATTTAAAATATTGATGCCGTTATTATTGGAGAGAATGGTTCAATTACGATGATATGTTAAGTTTTAGACATCGTGGACAAAGCCGCGGGCGGAAGGCTAGTGCTTAAAAAACAAAACATTTAAAAATTTATCTGTATGATGAATGGTCGTGGTCGCTCGATGATTCAGCAAATTCAGACTTCGTAAGCAAAAGTGGTGGCGTAAAAATTCGATGTCATAAGTCATTTTTAACTTGCTGGGTTAAATTCCCACGGGATGGATAGACCGTTGAAGTTATAACATTTATTTTATGAGAATGTGGATATATAAATACTAGATGTTGCCCGTGGTGTTGCTTTGTTGTTGGTTCTTACTCTACCACTATAATTCGTCTCCATTGAATTATATTTATTTGAAAATAAGCATGTGTATTTCCAAAGCATCAAACATTCGATTAAATATCTCAAATTGTGGTAGTTATTTTATACATTCATAATATTTACTTTTTTCAACAGCCAAATAGCCAAGCCTTGATAATAGAGTTTCGTTGGCTTCGTTTACGAAACCTTAAAAATGACCAGTTTTATTAAGAGTTCGTAATTACAAAAGTATTCAATCATATCTTTTAATTTGTTAAGGTTAAAGAACAAAATAATTATTTAAGTATCCATAACTTTAGGTGAATAGAACAAAAAAGTATCTAAGTATTCATAATTTACGGTTAATAGTTCAAAGAATAAACTAGAACAGAACTGGTTTAAAGGTTAAGGTTAACACGAGCCACGACGATAAAAGCATTAATTAAAAATTCCACTTTCATAAAATTCTCGGGTGATTTTCTTGATACAAGAGAGAATTTACCGCGCGGTAAACTTAAACAATATTACAGTGTTTTAAGGACAATGAAAAACAATTTAGTGACGTGTATGTTGAGTTACCTCTAACGAAGCGGTTACTATATAAAAGTAAAACAATTTCTCTTATAATTACTGATAGTGGGGTGTACACACGTTTCACTTTGTTGGGTTAATTGAGGAGCGTGACTGCGGCGTTGTTATTTTTCATTATGTCATGATGTGTTAGTGTTTATGTTTACTCAACAAAAGTCTTATAATATCATTTAAACGTATCTATTTTATCAATATATTGCTTAAAAAGTAAAAAGAAACTGTTTTATTATGTCGTCTGAAACTTATCAATGCCCGTTTTATATGAAGGAAGGAATATCAGAGCATTGAAAGTGAGACGCTCATGCTAATTATTAAAACCAGAAAGCTACAGATACAGGTTTACGAATTTTTTTCAAGATTACAAACAATTACAATTTTACCAAATTCGAAAATATTAAATAGGTCGATTATACCATTTTAATGAACCCTTACTTACTTATATCTAACTAGCAAACCGGGCGAACTCCGTTTCGCCACCAGAGACATCTTTTCTTTGCTATACAAACCTCACGGAGCCTGAGACCATTCCAACGAATGCAAAACCATGGAAATCGGTTTGTGCGTTTTGGAGTTATAGCGTCACACACCCGTCAAACCCGACTTATTTTTATATCTAATAAATTCATGAGCATTATTCATTAATTTTATTGAAACAAGCTTCATTAGATTATAAAACTTATCTTTAAAGTTAATTTGAAAGACTATCTCGTTAACTATTCAGCGTTCTAACGAATTAACTCTCAGTACTATATTACTGTAATTATACTATTTTAGTTAGCCTTTCGACCTCAGCTTCGCCCGCGTAGTCAAAGGAAACTGGAAAACCCGCATAGTTTCCATTGCCGTGCAAATTTCATGAAAGTCGGTTCACCGGTTTTTTTGTATTAATTTATTATGTTATTGTTGTGTGTTTGTATGTTATGTTAAAATAAATGTTTTCTTTTCTTTCAAACATACAAACATTCGTATTTCTAATGTTTGTAAAATTTAAGTAGGTAGGTACATTTTGTTGGAAATGTACGGTCTTGTATAATTCGGTAGAGCAGACACCCCGCACGAGAGCGCCACCGACCTCTAGCTCTCGGCTGAACGCTAGTAATTATAGAACAGCTTTGATATTTCCACGTTTTCTGAGGAATACTTCTGGGGAGTGCCTAATTATTGTAAACTTTCATAACCCTTCGTCATTTTTAACGTGGCTTAAAACTTTTAATTTCTTATAAAACTTGCCACGGCTGCCGTGAGGTCTAATTAGTAAGGGCAGTTTAATTTTGGCCCTTTTTCCAAGAGGGGCATGGGCAATGTACAGGGTTCATTTTTATTAAATATTTTTTAATTTACTGAGAACTTCTTGATTCACGTGAGTTCTTAGAAAATGTAGGTAGAGAATTCACAAGCAAACGTAGGACGTATCGCGTAGGTACTTCCAGTAATTCCGTTCGCTGTAGTATTTGTAATATAATATTTGTTTTAATGGATATGGGCTAGTACAGTTTGTTTAATATTTCTTAGATTAATTATTTATTAATGTATAATAAACCTCATATAGAGTATGTACCTACCTCTACATCTAAATATCAAGAGTAAATAATGTCTCTACATTTTTTTTTGAAAAAATACGGCGAAGTCATCTTTTTGGGTTAAAAAGAGGTCTAACAAAATTTGATTATTATGAACCAAATATACAATAACGGCAAACAATAAAATAACAACACTATAGAAAGTACTTGGCGACGAAGCGTGGGACGACCTCCCACAAGATGGACAGACGACCTGGTCCGAGTGGCAGGGAGCCGCTGGATGAAGGCCGCCGGTGACCGGTCGTACTGGAAATCCTTGAGGGAGGCCTTTGTTCAGCAGTGGATGTCCCACGGCTGAAACGACGACGATGACAACGATAGAAAGTAAAAGTAATTGAAAATCGTGTTCTGTTTAGCTCTAAAGATCTCGTTGAAATAAATTTCAAAGTTACAAAACCAATTAATTAATAACTTAGTATAAATAATGTCGAGAACTGAATTACTCTTGAATATCTTGTGGCTTATAACTTGTATAAATCGGTTGGAAAAGCGCATTCATTTTGTTGGAATAAAATCTAAATGTTATCTATTTAATATACCTCCCAATCTATACTATAATATTATAAAGCTGATGAGTTTGTTTGTTTGTTTGAACGCACTAATCTCGGGAACTACTGGTCCGATTTGAAAAATTCTTTCGGTGTTAGATAGCTCATTTATCGAGGAAGGCTATATGTATATCATCAAGCTACGACCAACAGGGGTGGAGCCACGGGGGTGAAACCGCGCGGAGCAGCTAGTACATAATATGTGTAAAATAGAGTTATAATTCCTATAGGAGATATGTTTTATAATATAGTTAAATAGAAGTCGTGCTCGGTGCACTATTACACTTCTAGCTTAAGGAAGGCTGAACGGATATTACTGAATTTTTGGTTAGTTAGTCTGATAAGATTAAATATATAATTTTTGAAGTCTTACGAAATAAAGCTACTGGAACGAAGGCGAGCAGCTAGTTGTTAATACATCAAGACGGTTAAATATTTTATAACTATGCATAGGTAACTATTTCTTACTGCAAGATCCCAGGCCTCCTTATCGAGAGGGACCCATGCCATAATCCACCACGCTGGCCCATTGTGGGGGTCGATGTCACGTGTCGTCGAACTTTTAATTCTTGGAAATGCCGCTTTTTTCCTTCCGATGTTTTTCTTAAATATTCGGCACTGTAGTACTTTAAAGTACAGACTGTATTTGATAAAAAAATGTGTATTAACGGCAATTTTGCCATTTAAAAAAATTATGTTTAAATTGAACAAAGCATTGGGTTTTAACGTTCAAATGCAAATATACTTGCGATAGTATCGATTCAAACTAATATTTGTATTTGGCATGTTATTATGTCTTATTTATGGGCATATGCACCATAATTGCATTGTAGGAAGCGCAACATGCCGTTATTAGTATTAGATTATAGCTTCTGATATAGGTACGTATCATGTTGATGGCAAATTTAAATTATTTTGAATTCAATAACATTTTCTAGTTATTGTGATCAATAGCATATCTTCTACGATAGATTTTCTACAAAGTAATGTAGATAAGGAAAAGTTTTTGTTAAATTATGCACAAAACGAACTAAAAGATTTAACTTTTTGGGATACCTATTAGCCAACACAGCGTACGAATTAGGAGACAAAATTTAGAGTAAACATTAATTTATAATGTAACTTACCTTATCTCGCAGCTTACATCCAAAATGTAAATCGAAACCATTCTCAAATCTACCAAATATGTTTTCAACGAACGTTTTCTCGAATGTTCTAAAAGAGATGAATACATAATTGCTTCCTTTGTTTAAATAAATACATACAACAAAGCAATCAATATAGACCGGGAGATACTGACACAAAATTTCGAGTCATTTGTAACAGGATGGCGGTTCTACAGGGGTCTTAGTACGCAATGACAAAAAGAAAAATGATGGTGTGAACGCTGGTACCGGTGGGTTAGTCGCGTGGGCGTTAGTCGAACTCGTCGGAAAAATAGCGAAAGTCAAACGATTTGTAACACAAAAATTTTAGAATTTACCGATAGCCCATAAAAAAGAAGTAGGCGGTAGTGTCATGCCATACTTTTCCGGTATGACTTACAGCCCGCCATACCGACGCGAATGTGTTGATTTAAAAAAAACAATTATTCAACCATTTGTACCAAGCTAACTTTTGCACAGGTAACCATCGTCGTGCAGCCATTTACGAAAATCGCCATGCCATACTTTTCGGACGATTCCAAATGGTCGCCATACCGCCGAAAATCTGCAAAATTTTTTTATTTCGCCTATCTTTTTGTACCAGTATTGCATTTGGCTTTTTGGAGAGTATTTGATAAAATGTGACCATTATTATATTTGCCATACTTCTAGTAGGGGGAAAAAGTGCTGTCATACTTGAAAAATAAATTTATTATTAATTTATATAAGTGAAGATTTCCAACACCTAGATCTTTGAAATTTTGTATTTATATTCGTTGATCCTCAAACTTACAGGAAAAATAAGTGCCATACTGTTACAAATCGTTTGACTTTCGCTATTTTCCGATGAGTTCGACTAACGCCCACGCGACTAAGCCGCCGGTACCAGCGTTCACACCATCATTTTTCTTTTTGTCATTGCGTACTAAGAACCCTGTAGAACCGCCATCCTGTTACAAATGACTCGAAATTTTGTGTCAGTATCTCCCGGTCTAATAGAGCTCATAGCCAACATGTAAACTAACGGAATAAAACAAAATAACAACAACATGTTCGAGCTAAATTTCACCCCTAACAAAATAGAATAAAAATTGAACGACCAATTAGCAATAGAGTTTACACCACACTCCTCCAAATAAGAAAAAAACAGAGAAATAAAATGATACCCGAAAACTATTAATCCATTCCATTCGATCAAATAATATGATAAAATGTATTGATTTCGAAATTTTAAGCCATGTATTGATACGTCCATGCATATGGTTTTAAGAATTTAATATCAGAATTCAATATTTACTTAACTAATCCATTCATGCGAAAAATATGATAGCATTTCTGATAAATTGATGGTTTTACATGGACATAACGAGGCTGGATGGCAAGAGAATATACAAATAATTTTTTTTGTACAATTTTAAATGAAATAGGTAAATTAACGGCCAATTAGTTATTTATTTTTTTATTTGTTTGTTGCCGGTTACTTACCTGTCGCAGAGGCAATATTGGAAAAATCTCGGTTGGTCAACAGTCGGAGTAATTTCAACTGTTCTTTTACTTGCTTGCTTAAGCATATCACAATTAAGGAGCCAATTAAGGGTGCAAATCCAAAATTGCCCCTGCTGCAGGTAGGTGAGTAGCCGGCTTTAAAACTTTAAATAAATAAATAAATAAATTTCTTTCTTTCTTTCAAATAATAAATTGATGATAAGCTTTAAAAGTATCAAGTAACTTCTATGAAAATAGTGTAAAGGATACTTTAATTTATCTACTAATACTCATAATACCAAGGTCGCATATTTGGTTTCCCTATAAAATTATATTGAAATAAAAGTTAAAAAGTAATAGGAATACAAACTAATATTTTTATTCTTGATCTTCATTGTTTCAACACTGTATTTCTTTTCAATTATTAAATAATTTTCATCTATAGATACTCACAACAGCTAATTAAATTCAAGTCTTTGTGAAGTTTTAAATAAGACGCTTTTATTTCGTATAATTATACATTTATTTTATTTGCTGTAATTTCAAGTTTTGAAAAATTATTTGGGATTCGATCCGTGGATTTCGAAGTACCTTTTTTCAAATACTTACAAAACATGCAAAAGTACAGACGGCACAAACGAGTAAAAAAAAACATCCATCAAATTTTCTCTGTCCGTCTGTTTTCCTCCCCTCTAAATTAATCTGGACACCGCCGCGAGCGTGAGCTAGTACGAAAACTAAACAAGTACACGCGTAAGTATTATTTACAAGGGGAGCACAAAACTCGCAAATTATTCCGAAAGATGAGAAGTCTAACGAATTTGGTTACTAAAATAACAAAGGTCGGACCGGGTATCGACTTTTAACTATGTCTTAGTACATACCGGCATTCGGGGTTGAAAATAACAAAATGTTACGCCGAGCTCTATACAGTATACAGGGTGATTAAATTCGTTGTTGCTTTGAAGGGACTCTATAAGCCTCGTGAACACCTCTCGATAGATTTCTGCTTCGGATAATTGAACTGTACCGATAGTTTGAAGATTGTAAGTTATTTGTTGCATTATCCCTCTCTATTCAGAATAGCCATGGATAATAAGAAGATATTCTATTCGATTCGCGAATCAACCAAATCTGAAGTTTTTTTTAGAAGAAAAAGTTATCAGCTGTAACGCAAATGTATTATTTATTACACAACCCTTTTTAAGATATTCCATTATTTGCTTTTTATGAAAGCGGACTTTGTAGCTACGCCGTACGCGACCGGCAATAAGTGATTAATCAATTCAAATTGTGCAATGGATTTTAAATTTAGACAATGAATGATTAAACAAGGCGAAAATAACAATACTATGAAACAAATACTTAGTGTCAAATATTCGCTTCCAGTAGTTTCCATTCCATGCGTTAAGCCCACATCAGGCATATTAAAAACTTTTTAAAAACTAAATCCCGTCCAGAGCCATGCACTATACAACATATCAATAAACGACCGTTTGTCCACGTCCTACAGGACCAAAAATTAAATTCACATGACATGCTGTAATTACATCGTACATTCCATTATGGAGTCAATTGTTCCTGCTTTTGACCAGGCGTTGTCAGACTTTGTCACCAAATTAATTACGGGGTAGATTTAATTATAATACGTCGCGGTTTCTCTGTTCTAAATATATTTCAGGTCTTTTGTAATATTATGCTGTACTTTTTTAGGTATACTGTTTTCATAATATTGTGATATATGGTACAAAATTTGGGATTATATTGAAGAGAGCATTGAAAAGCGGACAAAGCTTCAAGTGCCATCATCCTCCCATCTCCACTGTCGCTAAGGAAAATTAAAGGGGCTTCGTGTTTTTCAATAGACTTAAGGACGTCGATTTCTTCTTTATTTACAGATTATTTTATATAATTGCCTTTACCAATATAATAATGATATCTTAAAATGAATTGGCTATTATAGAGGCTCAATTTTGTTCTTTTCTTTAATGTTACCTCACACAAAAATTGCATTGAACTAAATATGAAAATCTTGTAATTAATTGGCCATTCTTATGTTACATAATATATCAGGTGCTTTTGCTTTTTTGTTTTTTCATCAGTCATCAAGTTCCTATCCTACCTAACAAAGATGCATTAAGAACTATTACATTTTCATCTCATGTCCCTCATTTCTCTTTTTACTGGCTGAGCAAAGTCTGCTTTATAGCTGTTGAAAATATAACCATTCTTAGTCTAATTACACTTACCCATCGACTTGAATATAAAGCATGCCGAAAATACTCAACCAATAGCAGGTGACGTGACGTCATAAATACATGTCAGCCCCTGTCACATGTTGTGGCATCGTGCTTCGTCATCGCTCGTGTTGTTGACTCGTGATTGGCGAAACCCTTTTTAACATAATCCTATTTCAGATACATTGTTACTCTTTATAAGTGGAATTGGTAAATGTGACCAAATCTCGTATGACCAAAACACAGGTAATTATAGTCATATTTGTAGAATTATAAGGTCACAATAATAGATGATTATAATTAATTTTCAAGTCTCAAGAGAAGAGTGAACGAACCTTCTAAGGAATTGCTTATAAGTTACAACCAGGCAAGATCGTGGTCAAGCGTTTCCTTATAGATCGTAAAAAATGACGTTTTACACGAGAACTGAAAAAATTGAGGGAAGTTTGAGGAACCTGTATTTATAGTTGGCTTCAAAATGGTATTTTATGAACTATGTATCACAATAAACAACTCCATGATCGTAGATATCTATGGTATGAGGGTAGTCTATTATACAGATGGTAATTTTCCAAGATTCAGTATACCCTGTTAATTGGTAGAAATAGGCATGATCTTGGCACTCGTTCAACTATATTTAAAATGAAAATTTGTTCAGTGTCGAGATAAGAGTAGTGCGCAAATACATTGAAATCTGCTCAATAAAATCTATACTAATATTATAAAGAGGAAAGGTTTGTAAATATGTATGTATGTGGTTTTCACGCATAAACTACTGGGCCGATTTCAAAAATTCTTTCACCATTAGAAAGCTGCATCTTCATTCAGCAACATAAGCTATAAGACATGTAGATACCACGGGCGAGCCGGGGCGGACCGCTAGTATAAAATAAATTAACATAATGTAAACTCAATGTAAAGAAGAAAAAGGATATTGCATAACCCACATTCCTATCTTTTACGTAAAAGTCCTAACCTACATTCTAATTTACACTTCAATGATACATATTGATATCGTATATTCTTATTCAAATTACACAAATAAATCTTGCATTTAATATTCGAGTGGGGCCAAAGATACAAAGCTTAGATGCCTAGATAGGTATCTTGGGAATCGTCATTACCTAACCCGTAACCGCGTTTTCTGAGGGAAACTATTTAAGCCTCTCTTACACGAGCGTTCTGACTTTGTAACAATTTTGCAGTTCTGTGAAATGTATGAAAGAGTTACGAGTTACTATACAGTAGGTAGTGTCTTTTTGATGTCAATTTATTTGTTACGTAACATAAATATATATAGTAAAGTTTACGAGAGTACCTATGTAGTGTGTCAGACAATGGATACCTATAACATTTTTCAAAATTAAAATTGTAAAATAACTGTTAATTATACAAATACTTCAACGCAATATTTTTAAAATATATATAGAACATAAAGTAAATAATTATATACTACAATCACTAGTATCAATTATCGCGCATTAGGCATAGGCCTTGCATTGGCAAACAAAATATCTAAGTACCTATGAGATAATTTATTTTTTAATTGTATGCAATAAATATTATATCCACGTTTAAATTATGTCAGAAAATTATACAAATAATGTAATACGGTTAACATTAATACATAATGTTATTTTCCGCAATTTCATGACGCAAAAAATAGCTCCGTTTAAAATGGTGTGTTACAAATAAGACGAATCCACATCAGCTATTTATCAGTTTCTTAATGCGAAGTAGGATGTCTTTTCACATTTATTTATAGCATTTTCCTTTTAAGTATCAAATAATATGGCAATAACACATTATTATAATATCCTTACCTATATGTATATTCTTTTGAATACGCAGATTTCACGAATTTCTTTTGATCTTGATAAAAGCAGGTGGGAATAATTCTCTCTTCTAAATCGAATACTTTGACGGCTTACGTACAAACTTTCATGTTTTAATATTATAGATGTTATATAAGCTAGGGGAGCCCTCCCAAATCACAAAATACCGGTTAATTGTATTCTCAAACGTAAATTCGTCGAGTTGGGAGCCCATTTTAATCTCGATATTATGGGGCGACGATAATTGCGTCGACAAAGTCTTAAGATCTTTCGCCTTCTACAGCTACAAGTGTTAGGGGCAAAATATAATCTATGTAGGTACTCATTAATGCTTTGAAGTGTTTTTGAAAGGCTTAAATAGATTTTTGTTACGGTACATTAGGGTATAAATAGTTTGTATTAAGAGATCAATTAAGGAAAAATATAATTGAAGTGTTTATTTGTTATGTCCTATAAAGCTTTCTTTTTGTGTATGAACTTGGGTATATTTGTCTATGGTATGAATACGGTACGGTACGGTTTTAAGAACTTGTTTATTGTCTATGTCGTGGCCATATAGATTTACTCATTTCATGAAATGATTGATCATTTTATGAAATGGTCGCATTTCATGATTTGGCCAACATAGTTTGATCAGATTGTTAAATCGTCAATATTTCACGATTTTGTCATCCACATTTGGCCAGATCGTATAAAATATAGTAAGTCCATAAAATATTAGAAAAATTCAGTATTAAATTCCATATTTTAAGAACTTGTTTATTGTCATTTAAGTTAGTGCCGCGCAGCGGCTGGCGAATGCCAGAAGCGAATCGTTTTTGTAATAGCAAACAGTTAGGTTACGTTAGGACTTTGATAAACAACGCAAGAGCCGAGCGAGCAAAGCGATAATGTATCTATCTAACTTTACGATATGATCAAATCATTTTGGTCATTTCATGAAAAAACCGCGCGTTTATTTGCCCATATCGAGAAACGATTTCTTATCATTGATCTATTCAAACTAATCTATTCAATGATGTGGCCAATAAACATTCAACCATTTCATGAAATGAACAAATTTACGATATGGCCACGACCAAGCACGACATCTGTATGACAATAAAGAAAAAAAAACTATAAGCCTTATGTCAATTTGTCCGAGTATTTCAGTTTGCTATTCTATGAAGCAGTAAAAAATCACTTTGTATATATGCTGCATATTTCCTGCAATATTTCACAAATTCCCTCTATAGTCTAATGAAACACTTTTTACTATAGAATTTAATATTATCACCGCAGATATTATATCGAATCAGTGGTAAATGTTAAAAATATGTAATAACGATTCAAAAGTGCTTCTAGAAGAAGTCTAATTGAAATTTGAATAAATAAATGTTAGAGTTTGAGATTTATGGGTTTGAATATCGTTTTCACATTTCTTTTACATATTTGTAGTACATATATAAGGTCCATGGTTTCGTCGTCATAATATTTTATATATGGTCATAATTGTAATCAGTTCAACACTTTTATTTCTAAGTCAATCTATATCTAAGTCACGATTTATTTCTAAGTCACGTTAGACGAGGCACAACTTCCAGTTTCAATTTCGTAATGCTATTTCACTCATAATAGATATGAGAGCCTTGGTCGAGGGTATTAAATCATTTCTAATGCTTTTCTAGCTGCCTTCAATGGCGAGTCTGTGCCAAAACAATGTGGCAATAACATTATGCCCTGTTTTACTACCTGCTCCACAGATTATGTTAGCTTGTGGAATACAGATAATAAAAAAATATACCAGGTGTTTAATAATTTGTTGTCTGTGTTTACTTTCTTTTTAAGTGTGTTGTAGGTATGTGCTTATTTTAGTTTTAATTTATGGTGTTAGTATTTCTTTAATGAGTGCAGATTTTTTTTAAATAGAAAATGAATATATTGTTGTATTTATAACAATTTTTTTCAATCGTGTTTATTTTATATTAAGCATCAATAAAACTGCAGAGTAAATTGTAGAGTGAATATTGGATACAAACAAGAGCTTTAAACAGCCTGTATAAATTATTATTATAACACGTTACTAAATTACTAATTCCATATTCCGATATCTTTTTATGCTTACCTATTATATTATTGTCTCTGAAATTCCTATTTTTATTTATTTTTTATATATAATTCCTATTTTTAAATTAAATTGAAAGCGAAATGGCTCGTGTTACACGGTAGAAAAATAAGAAAGGTAGATAAATGTGAGTGGACAAAGTCACGAGGGTTAGCTAGCAATATCATAAAGTGCAGTCTACATTAATTTTACGGAGGACGCAGCAAATTTAATCTTCACGGATTTCTTATGAGGTAACAGTTAGTTATTGAAAGGAATTCCTGACATTTTAAGAATGGCCGGTGGTCGCCTGGCCTTTATATTAGACGAGATATTTTACAATTTGCCGGATTTCTCAAGCTACTCAGTTCCAACTATTTAATAAAGACGTAAGTGGTCTATATGAAGGTTTTAAAAGCTGGAACGTTTAAGACTTCTTCACTTTTATTTACGTCGTATCTGTGTTATCTTTGTTTGAGTTCTGGTAGGATTTTAGGTCCTAAGCTACGTTATTATAAACTGTTAGAAGACTGTTTTGGGAATTCATTATAAAGGAATAATAGTCGTAATAAAAATCTAAATGATCATAAAAGTTACAATGAGAAACAATAGTATTAGCGGTATTTATTAGCGCAAAGATATAAATCACTTCTATCAATTTATTCTCCGCTTAAATTTCGTTATTAACCGTCTTCTTTTAATTAAATCAATTCAATAAACCGTGCAATAACTAGCAAGATATATACATATTAGCAATGCTCCACATTGTTCAAACCGTTCGATTCTATAAGATCCTTGTAGAAAGAAATAGAAAAACACTCTGTTAATTACACCGATGTTCGTGCGAGTACTGAAGTCAGCATTAAACATGAACTGTACTTTAGTAAAAGCTTTCTTTCCGAGATTGATTCAGCAGTTTATATACTTTGGCATCGCAGAACGTACCTACAAATTAGTTTTATAGTTCCCTGTAAAGTGCTAACGAGGAACAACGGTAATAAATTTTGTAGGCTAAGTGATGTTTTTGTAAAGTTTAGAGTTTTAGGTTTACTACACATTTGGGTCGGAGCGGCTGGGTGGTGAACGAATAAACGGCCTGGGTTGGTTATATTTCTGCTGAACTTATTACGTCGTGTAATTTTGTTGCATTGTGATATAAATCAATCATTTTACTTTTGGTTTATTATAGTAATAAGAAGAGGTTTTATGTTTTCATATTTTGTACTTAATTAAGTAATTAATTCGTGCAAAAAGTATAACTTTAGTTTTCATATAAAAATACATATTTCTGGTGCTTGTGTTTGCCTCGTCTTACCTTTTGTATTATTTTAATCCAATGGCTATGTATGTATGGTTATTCAAGCTTATGGCTCGTCAATATTTGTTTTAATTCCACCCCGAAAATTAACCTATTATTAATTTTGAAATTCACATTAATAATGTACGAACTTTGACCGATGTGTTTCAAATTTTGATCGAAATAGCTGAGTAAAATTATTAAAATGAATATAACATAGCATGTATGAAATAAAATTATTCATACATGTTAGTTTATTTAAGTTTGTTTATTTTAGCGGGAAATAATAGTTGATTTGTATATTATTAATGGACCGTTAGACTCTAGTTTCTCAAAAGCTAAAAGTAGTGTGTGTACTGTGTAGCGACATATTATCAGTGGGTCGATAATTAGTATACTACCAACATTTAATAAAAATTAAAAACTATACTCATTTACAAGTTCCTAAAAACTGGTGCGTTTAAAAGGTGATAGTGTTAAAAATATTATATTACCTATATATTTCTGAATTCTCTTTCTAGATTCCTCCTAAGGTAAACAAAACAGGAAAATATTTTTCTATTAATTTAAGAAAAAACATTTCCATTGTTCTTCTTTAGGACTGAATTGCGTATTGTAGCTACATTACATACAGATTTGTATTTTGATTTTAATTAGGTTATAGCTTCTTCATTACACAGTACATAACTTTCTTTAGATAGTTAAGATTCCAAACAGAAATAATGGTAAAAACCAAGTGAAACATAAACCTCACAATTAATGTTCCAATTACGTACATTTTTTCGAGCTTTTTCCAGAAAAAAGAGTTGAAAAAACATCGCTAACTGCATCATTTTCCCGCTCTTTCGTTCCGCTTCGTTTGCCAACATGGCCGTAACTTTACAATGATGGATGAAATCTTTCCCATAATATCCGGACCCACCGCAGATCATTTAAAAATTGTCACCCCATTTTGAAATATACTCGCGATTTTGACAGCTTCATTATCTAAATTTGACAGCGGATTGTCAAATAATTTACTTACAGTGACATAACAATATGTGATTTGCATTAAACTTGTGTCTATTCATATCATATATTATATTCAATACTAGGTTTCCGCCCGCGGCTTCGCCCGCGCAGTCAAAGAAAAACCCGCATAGTTCCCGTTCCCGTGGGATTTCCGGGATAGCGTCATTTTCCCGGGATAAAAAGTATCCTATGTCCTTTCTCGGGTATCAAAATATCTCCATACCAAATTTCATGAAAATTGGTTCAGTAGTTTAGGCGTGATTGAGTAACAGACAGACAGACAGAGTTACTTTCGCATTTATAATATTAGTATGGATTATAAGTAAAAAAGGTGTAAAATTTAAATAGGTTATCGACCATTCGAGCAGCATTATGCATTACAGTGCGTGTGTGTGAGGCAAAGGATAGCCCGATTCAACTATTACAGAGTGAAAAAGTGACAACTGGCGTAAATTCTGGCTAAATTAGAAATATTTCGACGTGTCACTCCCGGAGCGATAATAACCTATCGTCCTGTTTCAAAAGACATAGGTTTTTAGCCTATAATGATATCAAAAATACATTTAAAACAACTCTGTAAAATTCCCACGACATCTTACGAGCAACTTTAGTCACCATTAAAGGAATTTTACTGAACATAATTTGTTGATATAAACTTGACTGTCTATAAATAACTTATTTGGTATGGATCGTGGATAAAAGTATAGCATTAAGTGTATGAATTATGTATTACTTGCCGATGTCGTATACAAATTTCAATCCTCTTTTTTACTCAGTTCGATGTTTTCAGATATTTTTGGGGAAAAAAACTAGCTTGTTACTTGCAGTAAACTTTTAAGTTATTCCAAATTTGTTAAAATACTACGGAGACGGGACGGAAACGGGAAGATGGGCGATCAGATGAATAGTGCTATTTTTACTATTAGAGCAGAAAAGAATGCAATGACTTCGCTTCTGCAAGACGTAAACGTTTCCTTTGTCGCCTCTATTATCTACCACCGTAGTTTTCAGCTTACTTGGGCCTTCTAAAAACTGAGTAAGACATATCATAAAATTTGCTTTATCTATATTAAAATGGAGGTCGTAAATTAATAATACCTAAGTATATAAAGTGGGATGATAGTATCAGAAGGGAAGATCACTTCAATCGTCGTCAAAGGAATTTTATTGAATATAATTTGATAATATAACATTGACTAACTATAAATAACCTATTTTGCATTCCTACAAGTGTTTAATCATCCCACTTTTGACCGAAGACTTTGCGCATTTGCCTTTGAAGGGCTTACGGCCACGCAAAATTTTGTGCTCAACGCGCCTCACAACACTTTCGTGAATATAATGTACATACAATGTCACAATACCGATGGGAAATCACACGAACAAACATGATTTGCATACGTATATTAGGACGTTTCCATGCATTTCCGAAAACGGTTATATTTAATGATTTTTAGTTCCATTTTATGCAGCACATAAAACTAAAGGTGGATGGCTGCTCATGTAATTTATGGCGGGGCGATATTAAAATTGCGCTGTAAAAACGAATTTACAAAAACAGTCGCATAAAAATAAGTTTGGTTGCGAGAAAGCAATTATAATTATATTCTGGAATGGTGTTTTAAATAAAATTTTATGGATTAGCTTCATTTACGTTCATTAATTTAAAAAAATAATTAAACAAGTGAATTGGTAGATACGGAAATCACTCACACAAGTGATGAATCTTAATATAATGTATATAAATCTCGTGTCACAATGTTTGTCCTCAATGGATCGATTATAATAAAATCGCACACCATGTGCAGTTCGATCCAACTTGAGAGATAGGATAGTTTAAACATGTAAGTACCACGGGCGAAGCCGGGGCGGACCGCTAGTAAATTATGTAGATAAATGTATTTTATTAGAAAGCATCAAAATTACATCACCGTTCTTACCAAATCCTATCTCCCTTTATTCGTAATCAAACAAAACTTCTTACAGAACTAAGTAAGTTAAATCCACGTAGAGTATTATAATAAAAAGATTTCGCTCAAAGGAGGGAAATATTCCTAACACGATAGGAATGCGAGAGACCAATAGAGAGGGCGCGTCCAATTTTTGTAATGATATTTAATATTTTAGAATACAGAACTGAAATATAAAGGAATATTTATTGAAGGCGAAATGTATTTTGTTGAGAGTATCGGAGCCTCGTTCCAGATTTGTTTATATTAGATGATGGAATAAACTAGAGAAATGTGAATTTATTTATCTTTATTGAAATGGTATGAATTTTTGTGTACGGATTGCTTTATGCAGAAATGTAACTAGACATTTTATTTGGATTGTGTTTTGGTTGTAATTTTATTTAAAATTCTACTTTTCACAATTATTGGGTATTTTTTTCCTCGTATTATACTTGTCTTTAGCAAAGCGGAACACCGTTCTATTGTTATTTAATAGATCAATGATTATTACATAAAAATGATTTATTTAAGCACTAGAAGTATAAGAACAGCAGATATACCACTGGCTCATTTCATTTTAAATTTACTGAAAGATTTTGTATGATTGAAGTTACACGAAATTGACGTTTTAATCTCAGTGCCTATAAAGTACGAAAAAAATGCGTCTTTTTAACCCAACCATTCTTTGTTAAACAATGTAATATCAATCCGCTGACTTCATTCGTCACTCGAAAACTAATTATAAAGCGAATTTACATAATCCAACCTTTCAAGCTACGATTAATCTCTGACTTTCAAAAAATGTAGAAGGCCTGAATTCGAATTTATTTTGCCGAAATTGGAGATTCGCTTCGAGGTAGGAATTAATCAATCAATGTGCATCATTGATAAACCTTTAACAATTGCATTCTGAAAAATACGCGGGAAGTTGCAATATCCTTCAATTTCGCTAATAAGAAAATTATTAATTCTGTTTGTGCTGACTGATGACAGCTTGGCTGACTGAGTTGAGCTGAGCTGAGTTGACTGTAATACAGACCTCTTTTGGGTTAGCGAGCGAGTGAACAAGCCAATTGACCAAGGAAGGTGACATTTTCTGTTTGTGAAATGAATAGATCCTCACAATAATTCTCGTTTCAGCTTTAGGGAAGTTTGGTGAGCAATATAAAAGAAACCTTAATACATCTGGGATTGTACCAAACTCACGAAACATTATGCACCCTACACTCCCAAAGTACTATCAACCATCGCATTTGAAATGCAACGCTCATGATAATTCAAAATGGCAGCCCGCATTTGACACAAACATTTTGTGGTATCTTGCTAACTAGAGGCAAATATGTCCTGGACATCGGTTTGAAATATAGCCGTGAGATATGATCGTTGATGGACATATGACGGGCTGATATCAATGTGCAGTCGAGGGTGAATGGATTTGGCGTGGATCGTCTCAGAAATACGCACGTCTGCGTTTTATTAAATTGAAATGCGACAGATATACAGAAGTTCTTCAAAAGGTAATCTGAGTTGGGCGGTTACCATGTTACCTATCTTAAAGCAGTTATTTCCATTTTGCAGTATCGAAAAATGACAGAGCTATAAAATAGGTCGTCTAGCGCCGTCGCTTTTACACACTACATATGCACACTGGAATAAATACTGCTAGCCAACCGGCAACCTTCCTGAAATAAGTATGGTGGTAACATTAACTTTAGGTTACAATGACATCTTTTACATTTAGGCAAACCTTCAAATCAAAATCCTGGCAACCAGCCCAGCCGGTGCTCAAAGGTGATGAATTTTCTATTTAGTCTTCGTGTTACTTCATTTAAAATTATGTATGAACAATCTCTGAAATATCAAAATTCCCTCCACTCTAAATTTTTATATTTCTTGATACATTTATAAACTTGTGTTTTTATTAAACAAGTATCTTCATGAGCTTTCCAAGAAAGTCACATAAAATCAGGCTAAAAGTACAATATAATACCAGCGTTCTGACCATCATTTTTATTTTTGTCATTGCCTACTAAGGTCTAAGACCCCTGTAGAACCGCCATCCTGTTACAAATGACCCGAAATTTTACGTCAGTATCTCCCGGCCTAACAGTTTTGATGCAACAAAATTATTATTCTAATTTATTATATTCATTTTAAAATTCGAATAGTCTTCGCAGCAGGTACGAGTATCAATTGATAAAAATACACTGATAAACATTAGAACTATTTTAATACGATAATTTCGTATTATCACTGATTCTTGATAAGTGTGCAAATTTTGAATCTATCCATTTGAAGTCTCACAGGAGTTTGTTACACACAAACGTGATAAAAATATGAATACATGTTCTTAATGACTATTCAACGCGACGGTTCATATATAAAGGCATTTATTAACAAACACCACAAGCGTTTTATAATGAGCAAAGCTAATAGTTGAATCTTCATCGTGTGTTCCAGTTTCCCGCTAGAGGTAATAACGCTTACATCCCAGAACTTGTTCAATTCGTAGTTAATGACAATATTAACTGGGAACTTTACAAACGTGTTTGTGATGGTTACGTGATATTACGTGTATAGACAAGTGAAGAACATATTCTGTAATACTATCATGAAAATGGATCTTCTATCCCTACTAACCCATTGAGCTCCGAACGGCCCGATCGGTCCACGACACAATAGATTTTCTATTGTGTCTGTGATTCCGGGGCCTGAGTTACTAATATTATAAATGCGAAAGTAACTAAGACCCGCCATCCTGCCACCCCGCCACCCTGTAGAACCGCCATCCTGTTACTGATGACCCGAAATTTTGCGTCAGTATCTCCCGGCCTAACAGTTTTGATGAAACAGAATTATTATTCTAATTTTAAAATTCGAATAGTCTTCGTAGCAGGTTCGAGTATCATTTGATAACTGTCTGTCTGTTACGCTTTCCCCCAGATCGCAACCGATTTTGATGAATGATGATGATGTGCCAAAGCACAGACAATCTTTTGACCCTGAGAAAGAACATAGGCTACCTTTTATTAAAACACCACGCCGGCGTAGCCGCGGGTGGAAGCTAGTTAAACTATAAAGTCACAACAAACTTGAACCTAAGATTCGTTACGACTAATAATAATAATCGATACCATCCAAAAAAATTAGACAGACGATAATATACATAAACTAGCGGTCCGCCCCGGCTTCGCCCGTGGTACATATTATGAAAAATAGATGTTGGCCGATTCTCAGACTTACCCGATATGCACAGAAAATTTCATGAGAATCGGTCCACCCGTTTCGGAGGAGTATGCAGACTAACATTGTGACACGAGAATTTTATATATAAGAAGTAATTAGGTACGTTTATTCGAGACAATTAATGCACATAGAACATGTTTCTTAGATATTAGAAAAAATAACTTTACAAAGGTCATATTGTAATATTATCGCAGAGGTGGAAAACGTAGCGCATAAAGAACATTTCTAATAAATTAATACATCTAATAAATTATTAATATTGCAACTCAGTAGATACAAGGAAACATTATGTAAATAAAAGCTCTAAGTTATACTGAATTTAAAAATCGGCATGTAAAATAGAATCCATTTTTTCGGCCTGTAAGTCCTTAATAAATATAATCTGTCCTTATTATTCGAATCTTAATAAATCGCAGTTTAATGATTTCAAAATATATTTACACAGTGAATTCGAAAATGTTTGCAACAAACAGACACGTCATTTATATAATATAAAGATTAACTGGGATTTAACTTTATTCGTAGTTGAATTTTAAAATGGGAAAATTTTATTTTAACTTCGTATTTTATTAAGCATCTTCGTATACTGAATGTGATGCCAACGGATTCTTTGCTGTAACATTTTTCGGATATGTTTTATCCATATATTATTTAATCCTTAATGTATAAAGAACGATACGTTGAATGTAAAAGGTCTGTTAAGGACCATAAACGATGCATTTACGAAAAATCCCCCAAAGAACAATTTAATTATGTAAGTACGTAATTAAAATTTCACGTTTGTTTTTGACGTGTGTGTTTATCTTCTGTAGCTCTACCATGAGTTTACGCACACGATACTCGCTATTAGCGATTGTAGTAAGCGGTTTGTATAAAATTTCGTACAGCGCCCCTAGTGTGCCGTAGCGGAACTAAAAAGCCTACCATGAAGTGCAATCACAAGTGCAATAGTATACTACAGTAGATAACGTATAGTAAACTATACTACACTCGCTGTAGTAACCATACAATTTTTGCACCATGAGTTCTAATTTTGACATAATATGTCATAGTTTATAACTATTCGACGATAGATACGTCATTCACTCGTCTAGGTAAATAATCTCATGAAAGTTACGAACTATTCACGTTTACTATTGTAGTTACGCCAGACGATTTAACTAGGTATATCAACTCATGGTAGAGGTACGATGTCTGCAACAAAGTCGCTTCCCGTCCGCGTCTGTCTGTCCCTATGTATGCATATAGATAGTTAAAATCGCAACGGAATTTGTTACGATACAAAAATAAATCGAGAATCACTGTTTTCGAAGGTTTTAGTATACAATAATTATTCAAGTTTTAGACAAAGTAGGCGAAGTTGCGTAGGAAGTCTTATATTATACTAGGTTTCCGCCCGCGGCTTCGCCTGCGCAGTCAAAGAAAAACCCGTATTTTTCCCGTTCCCGTGGGATTTCCGGGATTGCGTCATTTTCCCGGAATAAAAAGTAGCCTATATGTCCTTTCTCGGGTATCAAAATATCTCCATACCAAATTTCATGAAAATTGGTTCAGTAGTTTAGGCGTGATTGAGTAACAGACAGACAGACAGAGTTACTTTCGCATTTATAACATTAAGTATGGATTATACCTACTAAAAATCAAAATTTAATAATAATCGAGATAGAGCTTTTACAAAACGATTCGTAAAAATTTTCAAATAAAAATCGTGGATCCTAAAAATGTCGATTCAATGCAAGTGCTTGAGTTGTGAAAAGATGAGTCAGATCAAGTTGGGAATTGGGCAACAGCCTAGCCTAGAATCTAGATTTACAATGCCTTTTACTAGTGCAAAAAGTTTTCATTATGTTCTCTGTTTGCTGAACTATTGAGACCTTTTTAATGTTTACTGTTATGGTAGTAGTCAGCACTATTCTCCTAATAGTATAATCCATACTAATATTATAAATGCGAAAGTAACTCTGTCTGTCTGTCTGTTACTCAATCACGCCTTAACTACTGAACCAATTTGCATGAAATTTGGTATAGAGATATTTTGATACCCGAGAAAGGACATAGGATAGGTTTTATCCCGGAAATCCCACGGGAACGGGAACCATGCGGGTTTTTCTTTGACGGCGCGGGCGATGCCGTGGGTGGAAAGCTAGTAGTAAATATAATGCTATAATTGTTGTGTTGGTGTGGATATGTTGCTTAAATAATAATAATTAATAGTGATTTTTTTTAATATTTTCTACATAAGTATAAAAGGTAATATTTTAAATATTTTAAGTGTGTGCTTTGAGTAGGTAATTTTTAATAATAATAGAGTTCATTATAGATAGATTCAATCAATATACAAGATTTAGCCTAAAAATAGTTTAGATTAAATTTCAAGGTCGCGTCGACTGATTTTGTCAGATAATATCAGTCAATAAGGATTTTGACCGACGCCCTTAGTCAATAACCCTATATTGACTAATTTTACCGGTCAATAAGGTAATTGACTAAGGGAATTGGTTAAGGGTTTTCAATGTATAACATATATTTCGTATTCATACGTTGCAGTACCGAAACCGTTTTTCATATGAATGTTTTAATTGAGATAATCTGCGTTATCCCAGCTTTTTGGGAAGCTCGAATTAAATTTAAGCCGCAATATTTGACGAAAAATATGTATTTAAAAATTAAGTTTAAAGAAAAGATTGTAAATTGTAAAGCGCAATACACACTGAGCCCGCCGGGCCGCCGACAAAGCCCGGCGACACAACCCGGCGGC
>CAJQZN010019804.1:0-16159 GCA_907164685.1 Colias eurytheme | reverse complement strand
TCCTTTCGCGCTAGGTAAAGCAAACTAAGCGTGTTTGCTTTACGCGGTCCGCGTCGCCCGACCCCCGCCAGTTCCCCTCCGTTTCTCTGCACAAGTACATTCGTCGCACTACTGTAGGAAATAATGGTAATACTGTGCTAATAGTGTCAAATGTTTAAATTGCCTACATCACCTGCTATGACCCAATAAAAATTGGGCTTTTACGTTTTAATTATTTCTAGTTTTTAATTAAACCGCTGCGTCAAAAACTAGTAATTTCCATACGCTTTGAACTTCCCTACGTGATGTGAAGTCGTTGCCATGAAATTATTAAAAAAATAAGGCGTAGTCTATGAATAAATGTAGGTGCAGTTGAAGCGTGTAACCATGTATTTCTGTATTACGAAGGTACTAGGTTGCCCTTTGATAGACCCCCATCCTTAGTTCGATAGATCAGGGTTGGCACACGAGTAAATTTTCTATTATTTAGAATGAAATATAATCAGTAAATCGTAATTGAATACGAAAAATATACTTATTAATGTATTTATAAGGGAGTGTGCGAATTTCTATTATGTGTTCAAAATGTTTTTATTGTAGGTATATTCATTTTCATAGCCCACATGATCAAAGATTTAGAGCCTATAAAAGTATAGGTAATAGGTGTCAGTACACGATCTATTTCTTAACTACCTAGTTACCTACATACATAATTTTTTTTCACGAACAAAGTTACGATGTGTAATTATTATAATAGTTTAATTCTCAATGTCGGTTAACTTAGGATGTAATTTCAAAATTAACTCAGTAACTCTGTATAAATTCAGAGCAAAATTAATATTTTGATGATTATAATAACAGACATGACTCATTACTTCTTCCATTCACAATAATAAGGATTAAATGAATAAAATTTACGATTTTCTAGGCAAAAAAATGACAAAATATTTTTTTTAATTACTCAACATGTCAATTATTTTTTTCTAATCTACCAGTGGCATCCCTAAAGCTAGACTCCCCTAGGGTACTACAACAATAGAACCGTGGGGTAGTAATTAAAAAAAAAACGTGATACGAGGCTAGGGTGTGAATTTTCACGCGTTTCCACTCAATGCGTGACATGTAGGCTGTTTGTGGACTAGGCTGTATTGGTATTTGACAGTGACGTTTATTAATTCCCGCCAATGGGCTTTGCTTATTTAGAAAAAAAATTGAGTTAGATACTTACCATGCCGTCGCGTATTCCAACTCAAAAAAAATCGTGATTTTACGGGATTAATGTAAATAAAAGTAGAGCAAGAAAAAAAATACGTACCTAATTAAAATGTAAAGAACTTTTTCATCCATTGTACATATTATTTTGTAAATACTGTATCCTCTATTCTTCTCCAAGATTACCTATATCCACGTCTTGTAATATAATGCTTTACCTATATCTATGTATATAGGATAAAAATTGTCTCATTGGTGCGAAATAGTTTTACTGCTCATATACTGCCCATATACTAGACGTCTTTGCGTGAAAGATTAACATACTTTTAACGATCTGTTTATAATATTACATATATTATGTAGGTGTTGTACAACTAAAGTAAATAATATAGTTAACTAGAGGTCCGCCCCGGCTTCGCCCGTGGTACATATTTCGCAATAAAAGGTAAGGTCCTTTCTCGGGTATCAAAATATCTCCATACCAAATTTCATGCAAATTGGTTCAGTAGTTTAGGCGTGATTGAGTAACAGACAGACAGACAGAGTTACTTTCGCATTTATAATATTAGTATGGATTTATTAATCCATGTGTGTCATCGTGTGTCATAAAAATGACTGCTAAAAACGCGGCGTTTTCAATGTTCAGGTATAAAATACCAATACTATAACATCACTGAAGTAGTATTTTTATATACTACGCATGTATAACACACTAAATATTTATACGTAGGGGATTGAAGAGACATTTCAATCATGGTAAATAAATTAATAGAATATTAATGTAGAATTTTTTTATAAAATAACTGTAGAGATTTTATCTTAGGTAAGTAATAATATTAAATACTAAAATGAATTGGAAAATCATATTTGTGCCGATCACGATTTATAAAGTTAGTTGCAAATTGCAATGACACATATTAAGTTTCAAGGGTAGGTATATTATTATTTCAAGTGCTTTCCCTTCAGGGCCCATCGAAAATTTCCTTAGATACTGTATACCTACATAATATGCATACATTCTTTCACATCTGCCAGGTTGAGTTTATCTATGACAAACATACAAAAATCAAATATTACTTCTAATATATGCGCGTAGATGTAGATATGGATGTAGCAAAAAATTTATACTACGAAAAAATTGAAAAGAAAAACAGTACTTTTCTGTGTTGTTTTGATTAAATCTGTGCCTCCAGTGAATAAGGGAATAACTCAAAAACAGCACTTTTCAGGAGAGACAAAAAACTATTTATCAATACTAAATCTTTATTAATTCAAAATTTTAAGCTTGTATGTGTAAGATATGATGTTAGACTATATTTTTACATATGAACACATATTGTAACAACCCCATAAATATACTTTTTTCGTGTTTTTTTGTAGTTGTGGCCTTATGAACGAGTACTTCATGGAATAACTCAATGTATTCACATACTTTTTTTTTTTACTCTTTGCAATATAACGACTTATGCCCTTATGCACTATGTTCATAATCGCACAACACGACTTATATTATTGCCAGTTTTGGTTTTATAGAAATGATGTGACTTATTATGCTTGAAATTTGTGTACTTTATGACTCAATTGAGGCATTTTAGTGGAAAAACTATGCACGTAGCTTGAAAAACGAATGAAATCAACGGGTTTTTTTATCGTTATTAGATAATAAAAACAAAACAAAATTTAGGTATTTATGCATTTAACCCTAGAAGTCCAATCTACGTAAATTTGACGTATGAACTCTTCTATATTTACCATCGAATCGCTGCAAAATCCAGAACCAATTAATTAGCCGTCTAGACCTAGCAGTACATAGTTGGCTCATCCAGGTAAATTCCGCAATTTGGTTGTAAAGAGGATGTTGTGCGTAATTTTGACGTATAATTAGGCTTTTCGTAACTTTTAAGATTGTTTCAAATTTTTATTTTGTGATTTATTTGAATAATTTTTTTCCAAGTCACGTTTCACATGATATCTATAGTATTATAGGTACTATAGATTGAGTATAAAATGGGATCCAGACAACTTTTATACTAGGACGAAAAACCTTCAATTTTAGTAAATGACGATTATTGTCCTCCGCTGGATTTGGACTTCAAGCAAGGGGGTTGGGTGGCTGAAGATGTTGTCCGGAGTAAAACCGAATATGTTATGGGGTTTTGTTACCCATGTATAATGAAAGTCGTAGATTGTAAAATACACCTTTAATCGATCTTTCAATAATACAGTACTATGTTGTTAATGCTATACAGTGTTTCACCAGTCACCACAATGAGTCTAGTCTGTAAAGGTTAGCAGGAGACAATCATTGAGTATTAAATGCGTATCAACTGCGTATTGCGTTTTGCGTATTGTCCTAGTGAAAATTAATCGTCGAATCAATTTAAAATTCGATCAAGTGCGTTCCGTTTCGGAACGCCACAGATAATAAAATATAGATAATAAAAGTGGCAACGCCACAATGTCATGGTGGTACATACATTGAGGATACAAGCACTATAAAGAGATAAGAGAAGCCCGAAAACCATATTCCTGTATGTTCAGTTAATACAGGAAAAGTTATAGGTGGTCAGTGGCGATATTTTACGGCATGATATAGAATTTTAACAATTTCTATATCATATGATATTAAAATAATGTAGATAAATAAAGAAAATACAATGAGCCGCAAAGATTTTATGAAAAAATTAAGCACAGATTTGAAGGTGCCTTGGATGCAAATACGACTTGTGGCACGCACTTTGAAGAGACTCTACGTGACAAAAGCCCAATTTTTTCAAAATATGTGGTACCAGAGTACATCTATAAAATGTTTACGAAAATGCAGGACCAAAGAAGTATCGATATTGCGGATTTTTTTCCTATAAAAAAGGCAAATTACCAAAGCACAGTGGCTAAAACGCTATATGCGGAGAAAACGATATTCATAATTGTCAAGACTGGTTATAAATACTTTTTTTATGCGACTATTATAGACTATAGTATTATTGTCTTGATTATTGTAGTTAGATAATTTAAAAAAAAAAGATTAAAAACGAGTTATTTTTTTAAAACTTACCCAATTATAAGAAGAAAATATAAGTTTAACATTTTTGTTGGTTTTTTTTTTAGATGATTCAATTATCGTTCTGTATTTATATAAACAAAGAGTATAATATCATTAAATGCACTTAATGTGTTAACTGTATTTTTAATATCTATTGCAAAAAATAGTTAATTTCCATAGAAATATATTAGTATCCCAAGTTAACTGATAAATACCTTTTTTAAAAAATATTAAGATTTATTGAAAAAACGATTTAAAAATAATAAGGAATAGTGTGTGTTGTTTCCGTGCAGTATTCAAAATAGCAACACGGCATTAATGCCAAACTGTCTCATGTCGTCTCTTGAACCAATGACACTAAAAGAGTTGTTCCTTTATGCTCATGTTAGAAAAATGACACAAATGCGTTTATACTAAAATAGTGTTAGGACTGATGGAACAAAATGAATTAAGTCTTTATTCAAAAAGTATAACTACACATACGTCTTTGTGTTCGTGGGTACTTTTGACTCGAGACGAATAGTTCCTTTGCGATTGCCTAAAATGATGGATAAGGTAACTTATACCGTTAATCACACCCTACTTATACCGTTTGGGTCATTCGAAAAAATGGGTTAGGACGCAGCTAGAGATATGACCTTTTGATATGTTGTGTATTTTGACGAGCTGAATCCAATGGTGCAATAAAAACCAAAGGGAATAACTCGTCTTACTCCCTTATTCACTGGAGGCACAGAAATATAAGAAAATACCCGAAAAATACTCAATTAACTAATTAAGGTATAATTCACGTAAATGTTATTTTCATTTCTAATACAGAAAATATAATTTTTAATGAAAAAAATTTAGTTTAAAAAAATTCAGATATAAAACTCAGCCGATAAAAGATATTACAAAATGAATATCGCAAATAAACATTTTTTCATTTGCGCTTCGCAAACAGGAGAGCATTTTTAATAAATCCACTTGGAATCTAAAACTAAACTAGTTGAAATGTTTCATTTTATGTACACAGCAAAAATAGTTTATTAAAAGTCAATATTTGTTGAACCAAAAACTGTACGGTTTGTACACGCAGCGATGGCTTGGCAACACTGCGCAACTTTTTAAATAGTGGTAGTATAGGTAAACCAGAATCTGATGGCAATTAGGGAAATCAAAATTTTGAGTGTGCAACCCTAGGGAAAATGGACTGAACGATCTTGATACTGCTTATTTTTTATTTTGTCCACAATATCATTACTCACATGATTACATAAGTGGACAATACTGTACTTAATAATGAGATATCCACTTAATATTATGTAGGTACATACTTACATGTATAATATACAATTATACAAATTACTTTTATACAGGTAATACATATTATTATTTACACATACCTATTGTATTTGTATATTCATTACCAGTATGCCATGTGAAAATATCGATATAATGATAATGTAGATCAAAACTGCTTATAATTTTTTATAAAATAAAATAAAAATAAAATAAAACGGTTTACGGTTGCCTGGAAGAGATTGCTTTTAAGCAATAAGGCCGCCTATTGTACACTTTCCAATTTTATGTATTCTCTTATTTTAAATTCCTGTTATATGTACAATAAAGTGTCATAAATAAATAAATAAATAAAATTATGTTTATTTTCGTAAGTATTAACAGACACACATTATAAAATTGACTTGGACAGCTTGGACTTGACGAATAGCCGTATTGGAAACTCCTGTAATAAGTTTTCATGAAATTATATTCTAATCAACAAACAATATTATTATAGTTACCTGTAGGTAACTATAATAATACTATAAATTAAAAAATATTATATGTATATATAATATTTTTTAATTTATAGTATCAAAACGGGTAAGTCCAATTTACCAATAAAATCTTCAAAATTGAAAATAGTGATGTGTTTGACCATTCTTCATCGAATGTTTTTCTATACACATTATAAACAACACCTCTTGCTTGTGATCGCAGCGGCTTTTTCGACATTTTCGAAGATTTTTTAGACAAAATCCTAAAAATTATTCATCAACTGCAAAAAAGACAAATAATTTGACATCCAATTTGATAGTTGTCAAATAAGTTGCCACATAAAAATCTTTTATTTCTTAAATATAAATATGCCATCAGATTCTGGTAGACCTATAGTAGTGAGATTTAAATACTACTTTTATCATGCTTTTTATTGAACTTCTTTATCGGGGTTGGAAAAAAATTTAGTGTAACATTTTTTCGTTACGCGTGACATTTTTCCGTTACGCGCCATCTTTTTCTTAACCCTACCACCCGTGATTCGCCGTATTTCTGTAAAGTTGCATAAAGTAAATTATTTTTTGAAAAATAAGGTCATAAAGAAGTTTCACTTCTTACATGTGTAGTGTGTACACTAGTACCTACACGCAAACATTTTTTTTATTACAATATGAAGGTATTCGTCACAATATGCGAATAGAGTGTCCAAATTCTACGAATGCTTGAAGTGTTTTAGTTAATATTTTGATTTCTTAAACGTATGATTTTGGAAATCAATGACCACATATACGTACCTAACTGTGTAAAAAAATGAAATATACTCTGTGATTATTAGAATTGTAATCAATACAAGTTTCTATGGTCTACTCATATTTTTCGATGGAGACTTCAGATACTTGATACTTTGTCTAAACATTTTCGATAATTAAAATAACAGTTACTGTAGTTCACCTAAACGGTCACAAGCACAAGCCATAAATTTAAATAATCACATCTAAACAAAAAAGTCGCGCCACAAGTTGCCACCTATGTGCCTGCCTTAAACCCACCATTTGTCGTCACTGAAAACCTATTTACCACCGCACATAAGGAAAATGCGTACATGTGCTCAAGTGTGCGTGAGTTGTGCGTATTCCGTTATGAACGAGCGTGCGTGTGCGTTGGGACACGGCACGGTTTGGGATCTCGTGACGCATGTGTTTTAGGATATTGTAAATTCAAATTACAGACAGGTTATAAGGTAGATATAACATTATATTATGAAGGTGATCCGCTGTGATCTACCATGTGGCTTACAATTTTTTTAAATGATTAACAATTTTTTTTTATTGCTTTGCGTTTATTTATTTGAATAAAAACTAAAAATGGCTTAATTACATGAAAATATGTAGGCATGTACGAAATACGATTTATTATAATTATGCATATATGTATATTCGAAATAATTATATTGCTTATGGTCTATTAACTATTTCAATAAGGCAAAATAAATAAGGGTTGTTAAATTTGAAATAGCTGATTTTTTTATTGATAATGTAGTGAATATTTTGCAGTACTATAAAATATGATAATATTCATCTTCAGATGATCCCATAATTATTATATTGTAGTCATCTGTCCGATATTACAATAAATAAGCATAAATAAACTACAGAACAAAATTGATCGATTTTTTTTAATGACTTGAAACCAGAAAGAACTTATGAGCACGTGCTATCTTACCTCATATACTTAGGATTTCCTATTTGACTATAAGGTATATTATAATGACTCATGAAAAATAAAATACGTGTGGCACTCGAGGACTGCCGCGGTAAAGCAATTGCATAGCATCGCATCGCTGGTTGGTGGCACCGGTTGGAGTGGGGGGTGTTAGGTTTTTTCGTTACGGAATTTTTACATTCGGTCGCCGCGCTCAGTCTGAGATAAAAGCTATGCAATAGCTTAAAAATAATATAGGTACTAATAAAAAAAAAATTGAAAACTTAATAGAACCACGACAATGGAAACACACAAACTTCTTGAAAAGTGCGTAATATAAAGCAACAGTGTGCTTCCCTTTAAAACCTTGTCAATGTGTGCAATGCGTACATACTTCACACATACATAGTTAAACAGATTAAAAAAGCGGTATAATTACGAGCAAGTAGGTTGTATATTATTTTAATTGTGAGGTTTATTTTAATGACGCAGTTAATTGAAGCAGATTGAAATGTGTTAGAAAATATAAAATGGCTGTATGAGTTATTTCAATAGCTCTCTTGGAAAAAAGAAAGAAAAAAAACGTTTGTAAATTGATTATGTTGGTAGTCTTGACCCGTTTTCTTGAAGAGTTGCAGTTAGATATGAATATATAGATACGATTTGAGAAAAAATTTTGAATTTATTCTTTTTTCAACTTGAGAATAAAAGTAATTTCTTTTGGTAAAATAATACGAGTAGGTACTCTGTGTCGATTACAAAAAGAATTTTAAAGTACATATGTATATTTAAAATCATGACATATAATTAACTATGTTGATAATTAAAATTGAAGAACGAAACTACGAAACGAATGTGTAGAACAATGTGACGATTAAATACAATTTCCTCCTTTTTTGAAGTCGGTTGGAAATAATCTCAAGTTAATGTTAATGACGTGGACTAAATCTTAAAATGAAAGACTGACAGCAATATCGTATAAATATTATAGAAGCTAATCATATAATTAAATGTGATATCCAAAATGTAGTCGTAAAACTAATGAATTGTAAATGAAGCAGCGACATTTGATTTGAAGATAAGTGTCAGAATATAAGAAATTATCATCTTACTCCTATCCTATCCTTACTAATATTATAAATGCGAAAGTAACTCTGTCTGTCTGTCTGTTACTCAATCACGCCTTAACTACTGAACCAATTTGCATGAAATTTGGTATAGAGATATTTTGATATCCGAGAAAGGATAGGCTGCTTTTTATCCCGGGAAATAGGATAGGTTTTATCCCGGAAATCCCACGGGAACTATGCGGGTTTTTCTTTCGACTGCGCGGGCGAAGCTGCGGGTGGAAAGCTAGTTAATATTATAAATGCGAAATTATGTACGAATGTATTATACCTATGTTTGTTAGTCTGTCACGCAAAAACCACTAAACGGATTTTGATGATACTTATGGCCGTGTCAAATGTCATTTGAAAAAATACCAATAAGGTAGGTACTAAGCAATTTCCTTTTTATTTTACAACGACTACAAACTTTATTTCTAAATTCGAATTAATACCTATGACGTCACAAATGGACGGAATCGATCCTATTCTAAGTTGGAAAAAATTATTAAGAACTAGCTGTGCCCCGCGGTTTCACCTGCATTGCTCTGCTACTATGGGTCTTAGTAGTGTGTTGATATAATAATATAACCTATAGCATTCCTCGATAAATGGGCTAACACTGAATAAATTTTTCTAATAAGTCCCGTAGTTCCTGAGATTAGCGCGTTCAAACAAACAAACTCTCCTTTATAATATTAGTATAGACGCCTTAGATGGCTTAGATGGCTAGCCAATATGTGTGAAGTGAAACAAAACAGCAAACGTAAATATAACTACAATGTAAACCATATTTTTCTATGAGACACAAGTGGGCGTGTGTCACACCGAATAATATGGTCTAGGTTTATTTTTTACATAACACAAATGTTGTATGAACGTCTATTTTTGCGTTAAATAATTTAGAAGTATATTTGAAGATCATGCAGGAACGTTAGTTATTTATTTTGTAGTTCAACAAACTGCTAACATCGTTGTTTTTATTGGAATGTAAGAATTTGAGAAGAATTAAGCTTTAATCATGTCAAAAAATCATACAAACAATATAACTGTTCTTTAGTTATTTAAATGGTATGTAAATAACGCGATATTGCAAATAATTTGTCTTGATCGTGTTGATAACATTTCTTATTTTTTTTAGTTTATTGTTATTAAAAAATTGAAAATATACAAGCTGTTTATGCTGAGATTTAAACATCTTATCTATCCTTAATAATAATATGAGCCTGTACAGCTATATCTTTGTATGATGAAAATTCAGAGAAGAAGAGAATTGTTTATTTTTGAAATATTGTTTTTCCTACCTCGCGAAGCGAAGATTATCCAGACGGTGTGACACACAGCCTCCATAAAGGCGTGTGTCGCTAAGTGCATGCAGGAGCGAGCGAGCCTTCAAATGCAATTTGCGAAGCTGTGTTTATGTAGCGACTTCCTTTTATTTCGACCCCATTTCCGCGAAGCGATTTAAGCTGTTCTTAAAAATGTTACGCTACGGTGTGATAGGGGAGTTTATATGAATTTCGATAAATTGATTGATATGATTAAAATTTTTGTTTTTCGTAATGTGTGCGTAAAAGCGGGTTTTAATCCTGCTTATGTAAATACTGTAGTTTTGCTATTTTTCAACCTTAGATAGTTAATAAAACAAAGGCTGGAATGTTTTGATAATTTTTTTTATAGGTAATATTTTCTTAAGATTTTGGTCATGTTATTTCTCAATTCTAACTTGGATTTGTATATCTATAAGAACAATGAATACCTAAAAATTGACCTTATAATAGAGAGATATTCAAGAAGAAAGGTTTGCTTTTGCGTTTGCGAAATTTAGGCGATCTTGTCCAAATATTTTCCAATGGAGATAGATTATGAAATTCCTTAACATACCTATAGTTATTTCTGTGTTAGTTTTCCTTACAAGCAAACAAACACATTACTTATTAATTTCGTTAAATAATAACTGTTCACACCAATTAGTGTACCTACTTATGTTTAAAATTCTACAAATTAATTTTAAATTAGAATTTTATATTAAAATGCAAACCCTTGAAAGTTCATGTAACTGGATCTCAGAAACAACGTAAAACTTGTTAACACCACAGGGTGATATGTCTCATATTATTTTACAAATAATTATTAGAGTGTAATCAACAACGCTCGGATAGATTTCAAAGGAGTTCTATCTTTTATCTAGGCTACAATTGTAGGCATAGACAATACTCTGTTTGCACGGACGCCTTACCCCTAACCCCTTTAAAAAATTGCGTCTATGTGAGGGCGTTGACCTCTACCCTACAAGCACTTATAGGTTAGCAAATGTCGGTGACGTCCGCCATTTTGGATTGCAATATTTTTTTAATTGGATATTTTTTTCTAAATTGTATTCTGTCAGAGCTTTTTTCATTCAAATCGATATTTTGTTAAAACATGTCGAATTTTCAAGCAAAGATGTACTTACATATTATTTGGTTGTTTATGAATAACTACATCTTACTTCTTACGCATATTAGGTACCTACTAGCTTTCCGCCCGCGGCTTCGCCCGCTTTGTCTAAAAATAATAATTAGATATATACTAAAACCTTCCTCTTGATCACTCTAACTATTAAAAAAACCGCATCAAAAGCTTTTTTATATATCATAGATCAAAATCCGATGCGTAGTTTTAAAGATTTAAGCATACATAGGGACAGAGAAAGCTACTTTGTTTTATACTATACTAGCGACCCGCCCCGGCTTCGCACGGGTGCAATGCTGATACTAAATACACTACAGAAAAACTGTGAACGTTTTATATAAAAACATAGCGGCCCGCTCCGGCTTCGCACGGGTATAAAATAGATAGCTGGGCGGCCGGCCGGTACCGCCGCAAACGCTACGTCCCGCAATTTTTAAATCTGTAATATCTTCGAAAATATTCACTTAAATCATACGGTGTAAAGGGCCATATAGATCTATATTAAATGAACAATGTATTCAAGGTATTTAATTGGTTAAGGATTAATGCTGTATTGGTTAAAATCGCTTCGAAAATAAGCCATTATTTGTCGTAAAAAGTAAATGACAAATAAAAGTTATTGTGGGTTATCCATAAGAGATAGACATTAGACATATTATACCATCGCGGACTTTTCTGTAGACCTTTTCAATGTGTATAATACTTAGTACATTATTTTGATAAAACTCGTAGGGCTTAGCCTGCGTTTGCAATGTAAGCGGAAAAAATGTAATTTTTACGACATCACATTAGAAACCTCAAAAATAACAGTACTTCTCCACTATTTAATGGATGTTATTATACATATAAACCTTCCTCTTGAATCACTCTATCTATTAAAAAAAACCGCATCAAAATCCGTTGCGTAGTTTCAAAGATTTAAGCGTACAAAGGGACATAGGGACATAGGGATAGGGAAAGCGACTTTGTTTTATACTTTGTAGTGATAGTGAAGTACCATGTTTTTCCGAATAAAAATTTACAACGAAAACAAAAATAAACTAAATAATAGATGTAACACATCCTTTCTCGTTGATTAAAAATGTTCAAATTTCGACAACTTTTGAAAAAATAATTGCAATCCAAAATGGCGATTTGCTAGGTAATCTATAAGTGCTTGTAGGTGTTAAAATACAAGGTGTTAAATAATATTCTAATAAAAATCCTACCTATATCAATAAAAAGAAACATCTAGAATGTTGATTTTTATTATTATAGTATTTAGTTAAAAACCAATGGGTATGTCTATTTAAATTTCTATGTACCTACGTATATTTAGATTATACACGAAAAATATAATTTCCAAATTATTTTAATTTCATACTAGCTGCGCTCCGCGGTCTCACCCGCGTGGCGCCGCTCCTGTTGGTCTTTCCGGGATGATATATTATAGCCTATAACCTTCCTCGATGAAAGGGCTATCTAACACCGAAATAATTTTTCAAATTGGACCAGTAGTTCCTGAGATTAGCGCGTTCAAACAAACATACAAGAAAACTCTTCAGCTTTGTAATATTAGTAATAGATTGAGTGTTAATCAAGCATTCAGAGATACAACAAAATAAATCACTACCCAAAAAGTCGTGGCTATCAACTAGTAAAAAACTAAAATATACCTACTCTTTTAAACCAATAAAGATCTTGGTATTGCTTGTCGAAAATTATCAAAAAGCCCTCGATTCCATTTAATTGGGTATTAATGGTCGTAATTGCCACATTTTCCGGCTTTGCCGAGAAAAAGGGATTTTTTTCCATACTCCATTTAGTTCGGCCCACATAGCGCTTAATATATCGGCACTTGATATACTTTATGTGTGGTCTAAACGAATTATTTGTTAGCTGTATTTCTTATGCGAAATAAAACCTATACTCATATTACAAAACTGAAGAGTTTGTTTGTTTGAACGCGATTATCTCAGGTACTATTTGGTCCTCTTTACTAATATTATAAATCTGAAAAGTTTGTTTGTTTGAACGCGCTTATCTCAGGTAGAGACTATTGATCATAATTGAAAAATTCTTTCGGTGTTAGATAGCCCATTTATTGAGGAAGACTACAGGCTATCATCACGCTAAGACCAACAGGAGCGGAGCACTGCGGGTAAAACCGCGGGGCGCAGCTATTTTAGCACACTATATAAGTGAGTATTTTAATAATGAAATACTTAGATGTGTAAATTATGAAATTTGAAACTTATTTTTACGGAATTAAAAGACTAAGTATACCTGTAAACAACCGATGATGCTTAACTTTAAAACCAACTTAGAATTATATATAAGAAGTATGTAAAAAAGATCATACCTATGTGCCGAACAGACGTGTCAGAAGTGAAACTTCTTTGGAAAGATTCAAAGGTACCAAAATTGTCGCCTTACTCCATGACGTGACATAACAATACATCATCACGCTAAGACCAACAGGACCGGAGCCACGCGGGTGAAACTGGGGAGCGCAGCTAGTCTGAAATACAATTAAATACGTTCTGCAATATCTAACCTACCTAAGGAAATATATATATATATATATATATATATATATAATTGTACACATAATGTATGAGTTAATCCAAGTTACCCTGTATATGTGTGTTAAATTTCATTGCAATCGGTTCAGTAGTATTTGCGTGAAAGAGTAACAAAGAAGTGACTTGACGACTTGAAAGACTTAACTGCGCTAGTGCCGTCGACAACTCCCTCCCCCCTGAAAATCATCGACTTTTAGTCAGAAAATCAACTGCTCGAGCGGTTGGTAACGACGGCTCGAGCAGTCAACAACCGACGGATCGAGCAGTTGACGTCGACCGCCCGAGCAGTCCGTGTACGTCGCTCAGCCGTTAACTGCTCGAGCAGTCCGTGTACGGCCGCTCTAATAGTGTAAAATCATCGTAAAATATACGAATTTGTCATTATTTAAATCTAGGGACTTTTTATTCGCTTCCGCCTCTCACTTGCTCTATATTTTATCTCCTTCCCACTTTGGAAGCGGTTTCAACTAATTAATTACCATTCTATACTTCGCCGAGTGGCTGACAGCTCTGATGTATAGAAAAAGTCTACCATTTTAGTAGAAATAACGTCTCTTATAATGGGGGTTTTTACAATGTAATAATCTATACTAATATTATAAAGCTGAAGAGATTGTTTGTGTGTTTGAACGTAATTTCAGGAACTACGGGTGCGATTTAAAAAAAAGAACGCTAATCTCAGGAACTAAAGGTCCGATTTGAAAAATTATTTCGGTGTTAGATAGCCCATCTATCGAGGAAGGCCATATAGGCTATAGCCTAACGAGATTTCCGGCGTGGCTTCGCTATCGTATAGCTCCCGTTCCCGTGTTTTCGGTATAAAACCTATCCTCCGTGTTAATCCAAGTTCCTCTCTAGATGTGTGCTAAATTTCCTTGTAATCGGTTCAGTAGTTTTAGCTTGAAAGAGTAACATACATATTATACATACACATACAATATACATCCATCCTCACAAACTTTCGCATTTATAATATTAAACAGGAAGGATGCAAATAAACTATGAGAAATATCAATTTTCATGATAGCAGTGATCAGATGTGTAGCTTTTGCACCAGAATAACACATAAGATATTGAAAAATGCTTTTGAATGCCGGGGAAATGACATTTTTTATTATTAAAAACGTAAGAACGTTATAGTTATTAATAACAAAACATATTATATGCATAAAATATATCAACTGAAACTTACCTACCCGTCTTTTCAGCTGCATTCACGATATAAGGTAAATTATTTACTAAATATGGTTTTATAGTTCTTGTAGGTACAGATTTGTCGATGAAAATTGGATGTGATCGAATCGAATGTAAGTCACTTTGGAAAAACATTTTTTTAAGTATTTATAAATTAAATTAAAGAAAGCAATAAATAATATATGTGCAAAAACATACCTTTGACTACCTTTTTACTTTTCGCCTGTAAAAATGTATTCTTCAAGTCTTTGTAAATTGTTCTATAGGTTTCACTCAATAAAGATACTCTGCTACCTTCCACTGAAACCTTAAAAATTTATGCGAAGACACTATAAAAGTGGTTAATAATACTATTAGTACTGTTTATTTTATGAGAACATGTCGTTTTCCTAGATTTTATTCTAAAATTAACAAAAACAAAACAATGACAATGTTCAACATAATGTACGTGCCGCGCAAAATTGAAAAAAGAATTCGAATTGCAGGTAAAGAAAAAATAATAATGCGTGTCTATGGAACAGGGTCACAGAATATCACACGCCTTTTTTCTTTTTAAATATTTGACTGAGGCAAAGGACTTATTCATACAGCCTAGTTTTATATCAAAACGCTTTTCTCTGCGTAGTTGAATAGTTTATATGATGAAAAAAATTTAGAAAGATCCTAGACCATAATAATATTTCCCTAGGCTATTTATCATGTTGTTTTAGTTCAGCAAGCAGCTGCGGCCAGTGAATACCATCATAAAGTACCCTTACATAGGCAAAACTTGGTGAATGGGTATTTTAATTATTAATTTGTTTACCCCTAACGTTTGTTTAAAGTCTAGTGCCAAAGATTATGCATGCAAAAATATTTTATGCCTAAAATCTTATTAATTCAGCGAGGAGTCTTTAGCGAATTAAGTTTATTATTTAAATGAATAGGTAACTGACATAACCAAACTCAGTATTGTATTGCTATTATATAAAAATCGATTAAATTCATGATATTCTTGTGTACGTTTGAAATAATAAATTGATATAATAATAACAAACTTGAGGAAGGTACAATTTGAATATGATTCTTGTAATTTGTGTTGTTATTAACCAGAAGGCCTTTACTAGAACCAAGAATTGGCTTCAGTACAACATTATGAATTTATA